>JAKCPB010000626.1:0-171675 GCA_021442155.1 Cymbidium sinense
TGACTTCTTTAAGATCACCTTTCATTAAAATTAGCTCAACTGGGGTTTAGGGTTCATGGTTTATTATGGTTTATGATTTTATAATTTAGGGTTTAGGGTTTAGGGTTTAAGGTTTAGGGTTTCAGAATTTTTATGCTTTAGGGTTTAGGAATTTATAGGCTTTAGGGTTTACAGTTTATGGTTTAGGATTGTAGGTTTAGTGTTGTAGGTTTTGGGTTTAGGGTTAGTTTTAGGGTTTAGGGTTTAGGATATAGGGATTAGGGTTTTTTTTGGAACTTAAGTAAACTGGTAGGTTTAGGTTTATTTAGTTTATTTTATTTTTTTAATATTATTTAGTATTTTTTATTTAGTTTAGCTTATTTATTTTATGATTATTCATTTTGGTTTAGGTTTTTAGTTTAATTTATTTTTTAGGTTTAGGTTTAGGTTTAGGTTTTGTTTTAAGTTGAGTTTTCTTTTTATTTCATTTTTAAGGTTTAGGTTTTACTTTTTATTTTTAGGTTTAGGTTAGGCTTTTATTTCATTTTTTAGGTTTAAGTTTTATGTTTTTATTTTAGGTTTATATTTTAGTTTAGATTTAGGTTTATTTTTAGTTTATTTTATTTTATTTACTTTAGGTTTAGGTTTAGGTTTAGTTTATTTTAGGATTAAGTTTAGTTTTTTATCTTAGTTTAGTTTATTTTAGTTAAGGTTTAGGTTTATTTTATTTTTTATTTTATGTTTACTTTTTTTTTTAGTTTAGGGTTTAGGTTTTACTTTTTATTTATTTTTAGGTTTATTTTTTATGTTTAGGTTTTTATTTAGTTTTTATTTTATTTTAGATATTTTTATTTTCATTTTACATTTAGTTTTTATTTTACTTAGGTTTTTTATTCTTAGGTTTAATTTATTTATTTTAGTTTTTTAGGTTTTATTTTTTTTTATTTTAGTTTAACTTTAATATTTTAATTCATTTTATTTTTAGATTTAGGTTTAGGTTTTAGTTTAGGTTATTATTTTATTTATTTATTTTATTTTTAGGTTTTATTTAGTTTAAGTTTAGGTTTTTTTTGTTTTTAGTGTTTACGGTTTAGGATTTTCGGTTAGTTTTAGGGTTTAGGGTTTAGTCTTAGGGTTTTTTTATTTTTTATTTTTTTTGTTTTTTTTAGGGTTTAGGGTTTTTTAGTTTTAAGGGTTTAGGGTTTAGTGTTTAGGGTTGTAGGTTTCGGGTATAGTGTTTTGGATTAATTTCATGGTTTAGGGTTTAGGGTTTAAGGTTTAGGGTTTTTTTAGATTAAGTAAACTGGTAGGTTTAAGTCTATTTAATTTATTTTTTATTTATTTTTGTTCATTTTATTTTATTTTTATTTAGATTTCTTTGTTATTTTTATTTTGTTTAGTTTATTTATTTTAGGTTTATTTATTTTAATTTAGGTTTATTATTTTAGTTTATTTTTTAGATTTTAGTTTAGGTTTATATTTATTTTTTTAGTTTAGTTTTATTTTTAAGTTATTTTTTAGGTTTATGAATTATTTTTAATTTTTAGGTTTAAGTTTAGGTTTTTATTTTATTTTTTAGGTTTAGGTTTTAGGTTTTTATTTTAACTTTATTTTTAGGTTTTATTTTTTAGTTTAGGTTTATGTTTATTTTTAGTTTATTTTATTTTATTTAGTTTACTGTTCAGGTTTAGTTTATTTTAGGTTTTGATTTAGGTTTTAATTATTTTAGTTTAGTTTATTTTAGTTTAGGTTAATGTTTATTTTATTTTTTTATTTTAGGATTAAGATTTTTTTTATTCTAGGGTTTAGGTTTTATTTTTTCTTTATTTAAGGTTTTATTTATAAGTTTATTTTTAAGTTTAGGTTTTTATTTAGGTTTTATTTCATTTTATAGTAGGTTTATTTTATTTTTATTTTACGTTTAGTTTTTATTTTATTTTGGTTTTTTATTTTTAGGTTTATTTTATTTTGTAGTTTAGTTTTGGTTTTTATTTTATTTTAATTTTAGTTTTATTTTTATTTTTTATTTTATTTTATTTTTAGGATTATGATCGAGTTTAGGTTCAAGTTTTAATTTAGGTTTTTATTTTATATTATTATTTTTATTTAATTTTGGTTAAGGGTTTTTTATTTATTATATATTTAGGTTTTATTTAGTTTATGTTAAGGTTTTATGGGTTTTAGGGTTTAGGGTATAGGGTTAAGGGTTTGGGGTTTAGGGTTTAGGGTTTATGGCTGTAGGTTTTAGAGTTTATGGTTTAGGGTTTAGGGTTTAGGCTTTTAGGGTTTAAGTTTAGGGTTTAGGGTTTAGGGTTTAAGGTTTCATGGTTTAGGGTTCAAGGTTTAGGGTTCAAGGTTTAGGGTTTTATTTTTAGGTTTATTTTTGATGTTTAGGTTTTTATTTATATTTTATTTCCTTTTATTTTATGTTTTTTTATTTTCATTTTACATTTAGTTTTTATTTTAATTAAAGATTTTACTCTTAGGTTTAACTTATTTTTTTAGTTTAGTTTAGGTTTTTATTTATTATATTTTAGTTTAACTTTAATTTTTTAACTCATTTTATTTTTAAATTTAGGTTTATCTTTTAGTTTAGATTTTATTTTATTTATTTTTAGATTTTTTAATTTATTTTATATTAGGTTTTTTTATTTTAATTTTACATTTAGTTTTTATTTTATTAAAGTTTTTATTCTTAGGTTTAATTTATTTTTTTAGTTTAGTTTAGTTTTTTATTTTTTTTATTTTAGTATAACTTTAATTTTTTTAATTCATTTTATTTTTAGATTTAGGTTTAGCTTTTAGTTTAGGTTTTTATTTTATTTATTTTTAGATTTTTTTTTAATTTATTTGATTTTTAGGTTTTATTTAGCTTAGGTTTAGGTTTTTAGGTTTTTAGTGTTTAGGTTTTAGGGTTTTGTGTTAGTTTTAGGGTTTAGGATTTAGTCTTAGGGCTTTTTTATTTAATTTTTTTTTTGTTTTTATTTAGGTTTTAGGCTTTTTTAGTGTTAAGGGTTTAGGGTTTAGGGTCTAGGGTTTAGGGTTTAAGGTTTAGGGTTTAGGATTTAGGGTTTAGGGGGTAGGGTTTTAGGTTTAGGGTTTTTTTAAAATTAAGTAAATTGGTAGGTTTAGGATTTAGGGTTTTTTTATTTTAGGATTATGATTTTTTTTAGTTTAGGATTTAGGTTTTCTTTTTTCTTTATTTTAGGTTTTATTTATAAGTTTATTTTTTAGTTTAGGGTTTTATTTAGTTTTTATTTTATTTTATATTACATTTAGTTTTTATTTTATCTAGGTTTTTTATTTTTAGGTTTATTTTATTTTGCAGTTTAGTTTTAGTTTTTATTTTATTTTTATTTTAGTTTTATTTTTTTATTTTATTTTATTTTGATAATTAGGTTTTGGTTTAGGTTTAGGTTTTAATTTAGGTTTTATTTTTATTATTATTTTATTTAATTTAGGTTAAGGTTTTATATTTATTATATATTTAGGTTTTATTTAGTTTTATTAAGGTTTTGGGTTTTAGGGTTTAGGGTTAAGGGTTTAGGGTTTAGGGTTTAGGGTTTGTGGCTATAGGTTTTAGGGTTTAGGGTTAGGGTTTAGGATTTTAGGGTTTAGGTTTAGGGATTAGGGTTTAGGGTTTAGGGTTTCATGGATTATGGTTCAAGGTTTAGGGTTTATGGTTTTAATGTGAGTTTAGGGTTTGGGGCATTAGGGTTTTAGGTTTGGGGTTTAGGTTAGTTTTAAGGTTTAGGGTTTATATGGTTTTTTTCTTCATTTAGGGTTTTAGGGTTTTTTAAAGTTTAGGGTTTAGGGTTTAGTGTTTAGTATTTAGGATTTAGGGTTTACGATTTAGTATTTTTTAAATTAAATAAACCAATATGTTTAGGTTTATTAAGTTTATTTAGTTTATTTTTTATTTGTTTTAGTTTATTATATTTTTATTTACATTTTGGTTTATTTTTTATTTTTATTTTGTTTAGTCTATTCATTTTAGTTTAGGTTTTTTTATTTTAGTATATGTTTTAGGTTCACGTTTAGGTTTATTTTTATTTTTTAGTTTTGATATATTTTTATTTTATTTTTTATGTTAATGTTTTTTTTAGGTTTATTTTTATTTTATTTTTTTTAGGTTTTGGTTTTAGGTTTTATTTTTGTTTATTTTAGATTTTATTTTTTTTAGTTTAGGTTTAGGCTTTTTTTTTAGTTTATTTTATTTTATTTAGTTTAGGTTTAGGTGTAGTTTATTTTAGCTTTACATTTATGTTTTATTTATTTTATTTTAGGTTAAGGTTTATTTTATTTTCTTTATTTTAGGTTTAGGTTTTTTTTCATTTAAGACTAAGATTTCATATATATTTTTTACGTTTTATGAATTGGTTTATTTTTTAGGTTTAGTTTTTATTTTATTTTATTTTAGGTTTATTTTATTTTAATTTAACATTTAGTTTTATTTTATTTAGGTTTTTAATTTTTAGGTTTATTTTATTTATTATTTTAGTTTAGGTTTTTATTTAATATATTTTAGGTTTCTTTTTATTTTTTATTTTATTTTATTTTTAGGTTTAGGATTGGATTTAGGTTTGGGTTTAGGTTTTATTTTATTTTATTTTATTTATTTAATATAGGTTTAGGTTTTTTTATTTATATTATCTTTAGGTTTTATTTAGTTTTGGTTTAGGTATTTAGGTTTTTAAGGTTTTGGGTTGTAAGTTTTACGATTTAGGCTTTAGGGTTTAGGGTTTAGGATTTTAGGGTTTAGGGTTTAGGGTTTAGGGTTTAAGGTTTAGGGTTTAGGGTTTAGGTTTAGGGTTTAGGGTTTTAGGGTGTAGGGTTTAGGGTCTAGGGTTGTA
Organism: Cymbidium sinense; assembly: GCA_021442155.1. Classification (NCBI taxonomy): domain Eukaryota; kingdom Viridiplantae; phylum Streptophyta; class Magnoliopsida; order Asparagales; family Orchidaceae; genus Cymbidium; species Cymbidium sinense. The sequence continues at coordinate 4,833 of JAKCPB010000626.1, forward strand.
GGTTTAGGGTTTCGGGTTTACGCTTTAGGATTAGTTTTAAGGTTTAGTGTTTAGGGTTTAGGGTTTTATTTAGGGTTAGTTTTAGGGTTTGGGTTTTGAGGGTCTTTTTTCTAATTGAGTAAATCGGTAGGTTTATGTTTATTTTTATTTATTTTATTCATTTATTATTTAGGTTTATTTTTATAATTATTAAGTTTAGTTTATTTATTTTAGGTTTATTTATTTTAATTTAAGTTTTTTATTTTAGTTTATTTTTTAGGTCTAGGTTTAGGTTTATGTTTAATTTTTAGTTTAGTTTTATTTTTTAGGTTTAGGTTTTATTTTTTATCTTAAGGTTTAGGTTTAGGTTTTGGTTTTTATATTATATTTTTAGGTGTATGTTTTAGGTTTTTATTTTAAGTTTATTTCTATTATTTTTAGTTTAGGTTTAGGTTTATTTTAGTTTATTTTATTTTATTTAGTTTAGGTTTCATGTTTAGTTTATTTTAGGTTGAGGTTTAGGTTTTATTTATTTTAGTTTAGTTAATTATAGTGTAGGTTTAGAATTATTTTATTTTTATTTTATGTTTAGGTTTTTTTCCTTAGTTTATGGTTTAAGTTTTATTTATTTATATATTTCTAGGTTCTATTTTAAGTTTTATTATTTAGGGATTAGGGTTTAGGGTTAGGGTTTAGGGTTTAGGGTTTTAGGATTTATGCTTTTAGGTTTTTTGGGTTTTAGGATTAGGGTTTAGGGTTTAAGGGCTTGGTTAGCCATTTAGGGTTAGGGTATTTTAAGTGTAGGTTGTAGGTTTAACATTGTGGTTTAGGGTTTTAGGGTTTTTTGGGGTTTTAGGGTTTAGGGTTTAGTGTTAGTTAGTTTAGGGTATCTGATTGTAGGTTTTGGGTTTTGGTTTAGGATTTAGGGTTAGTTTTAGGGTTTAAGGGTTAGGGTTAGGGTTTTTTTATTTTTTATTTTTTTATTTAGAGTTTACGGTTTAGGGTTTACGGTTTAGGGTTGTATATTTAGGGTTTTTGGTTTAGGATTAGTTTTAGGGTTTAAGGTTCAGGGTTTAGTGTTTATGTTTATTTAGTTTATTTTATTTTTTATTTTTATTTAGGCTCCTTTTTTATTTAGTTTATTTTGTTTATTTTAGGTTTATTTATTTTAGTGTAAGATTTTTATTTTAGTTTATTTTTTTCTGGTTTAGGTTTACATTTTTATTTATTTTTTAGTTGTCAATTATTTTTATTTTATTTTTTAGGTTTAGGTTTTTTTTTATTTTAGGTTTAAGTATAGGTTTTTATTTTACTTTTTAAGTTTACATTTTATGTTTTTATTTTAGGTTTATTTTTTGGTTTTATTTTTTAGTTTAGGTTTAGGTTTATCTTTTGTTTATTTTATTATATTTAGTTTAGGGTTTAGGTTTAGTATATTTTAGTTTTTATTTATTTTAGTTTAGGTTTAGGTTTATTTTATTATGTTTATTTTAGGTTTAGATTTTTTTTTAGATTAGGGTTTAGGAATTATTTTTTATTTATTTTTAGGTTTTTTTTAGGTTTATTTTCCAAGGTTTTGGTTCTTATTTAGTTTTTATTTTATTTTATTTAATTATAATTTAGGTTTATTTTCCAAGATTTTTTATTTTTTAGGCTTATTTTATTTGCTTAGTTTAGTTTATATTTTTATTTATTTTATTTTAGTTCAATTTTTATTTTTTATTTTATTTTCTATTTAAATTTAGGTTTGTTTATGTTTATGTTTAGGTTTAGGTTTTAGTTTAGGTTTTTTAATTTTATTTTTTTATTTAATTCAGATTTATGTTTATTTATTTATTTTATTTTTAGGTGTTATTTAGTTTAGGTTTATGTTTTTAGAGTTTAGGTATTAGGGTTTAGGGTTTAGTTTAATTTGGTTTTAGGTTTAGTTTTATGTTTTGTTTAGGATTTAGGTTTATGTAGCTTATTGTGTTTATTTTTTTGATATTTTTTTTTTATGATTTTGTTTATTTTAGGTTTAGTGGGCTTATTTATGGGATTTGGTTTAGTTTATTTTAGGGTTTAAGTTTAGGATTCAGTTTATTTTAGTTTAGTTTTGGGTTTAGTTTGGGTTTAGGTTTATTTAGTGTTTATTCTAAGGTTTAGGTTTTAATTTAATTTTTATGGTTTAGTTTATGGTTTAGTTTTGGTTTAGGTTTAAGGATTAGTTTATTTTTTGTTTAGTTTTATTTAGATTTATTTTTAGCTTATTGTTTTGGGTTTAAGGTTGAGTTTATTTAGGTTTAGGGCTTAGTTTATTTAGGTTTAGTTTAGTTTAGTTTAGTTTTATTTATTTAGGGTTTAGGTTTTAGGTTTTAGGGTTCGATTTAGTGGTTTAGAGATTTAGTGTTTAGGGTTTGGGTTTAGGTTTAGTTTTAGTTTAGGGTTTAAGGTTTTGGGTTTTGGTTTAGAGTTTGGAGTTTTAGGGTTTAGGTTTAGGGTTTAGGGTTTTGGGTTTAGGGTTTTATGTTTAGGGTTGAGGGTTTAGGGCTTTGGGTTAGTTTTTGGGTTTATGGTTTAGGGTTAGGAATTTTTTTTATTTTTTTATTTTTTAAAATTTTTTTAATTAATTAAAGTGGTTGGTTTAGGTTTATTCAGTTTAATTTTGTTTTATTTTAATTTATTTTATATTTTATTTTGATTTTTTATTTTTATTTAGTTTTGTTAATTTATTTTTGGTTTTTTTATTTTAGTTTAGGTTTTCAATTTTAGTTCATTTTTTTATTTTATGTTTAGGTTTAGGATTATTAGGTTAGTTTAATTTTATTTTATTTTTAAATTTTATTTTTTTTTATTTTTTAAGTTTAGGTTTAGGTTTTTATTTTATTTTTTTTAGGTTTAGGTTGTAGTTTTTTATTTTAAGTTTATTTTTAGGTTTTATTTTTAGGTTTTAGGTTTATGTTTAGTTTATTTTATTTTATTTATAGGTTTAGGTTAAGGGTTAGTTTATTTTAAGTTTAGGGTTAGGATTTTTTATTTTCTTTAGTTTACTTTAGTTTAGGTTTAGGTTTATTATATTTTAATTTTAGGATAACATTTTTTTTTTAAGTTTAGGGTTTAGGTTTTATTTTTTTAGCTATTTTTTTGTTTTATTTTTGGGTTTATTATTTAGGTTTAAGTTTTTTTTTAGTTTTTATTTTATTTTATTTTTAGGTTTATTTTATTTTTATTTTAGGTTTAGGGTTTTTTTTATTTAAGACTTAGGTTTTATTTTTACTTATTTTTATGTTTATTTTTTAGGTTTATTTTTATGTTTAGGTTTTATTTTGTTTTATTTTACTTTATTTTGTTTTATTTTTATTTTTATTTAGTTTTATTTTATTTAGGTTATATTTTTTTTAGTTTGGATTCTTATCTATTTTATTTTAGTTTAGCTTTTATTTTTTATTTTTTTATTTTTAGGTTTAAGTTTAGGTTTCAGTTTATGTTTTTATTTAATTTTATTTCTTTATTTTATTTTAGTTTAGGTTTTTTTATTTATTCTATTTTTATAATTTATTTAGTTTAGGTTTAGTTTTTGGTTTTTTACTTTTTAGGGTTTAAGGTTAGTTTAGGGTTACTTGATTTAGGTTTAGGTTTAGAATGGTTTAGGGTTTAGGGTTTAGTTTGGTTTAAAATTTTAGGTTTAGGGTTTAGTGTAAAGGTTTAGGGTGGTTAGTAGGGTTTAGGGTCAGGGTTCTGTATATGGTTTAGGGCAGTTTAGGTTTTAGGGTTTAGGGTATAGGGTAGGGATTTTTTACATTTTTTGGTTTAGGGTTTAGGGTTTTAGGTTTAGTTTAGGTTTTGAGGTTGTAGGTTTAGGATTTTTATATTGTATTTATTTTTAAAATAAGGTTTTATTTATTTAGCATATTTTTATTTATTTTAGTTTATTCTTTATTTTGGTTTAGGTTTTTTTATTTGGCTTAGTTTATTTATTTTAATTTCATTTATTTTAGTTTAGGTTTTTTATTTTATGTTTACTTTTATTTAGTTTTGGGTTTAAGTTTTATTTTTCTTTATTTTTAAGTTTATTTTTTATGTTTAGGTATATCATTTAGTTTTTATTTTATTTTATTTTAGGTTTTTTATTTTCATTTTACATTTAGTTTTTATTTTATTTAGGTTTTTTATTCTTAGGTTTAATTTATTTTATTTAGTTTAGTTTAGGTTTTTATTTATTTTATTTTATTTTAACTTCAATTTTTTATTACATCTTATTTTTAGATTTAGGTTTAGCTTTTAGTTTAGGTTTTTATTTTATTTATTTTTAGATTTATTAATTTATTTTATTTTTAAGTTTTATTTAGTTCAGGTTTAAGTTTTTAGGGTTTTAGTGCTTAGGGTTTAGGGTTTTGGGTTAGTTTTAGGGTTTAGGGTTTAGTCTTAGGGTTTTATTTATTTATTTATTTATTGTTTTATTTTATTTTAGTGTTTTTAATGTTAAGGGTTTAGGGTTTGGGTTTAGTTTTGGCTAGGTTTAGGGTTTAGGGTTTAGGATTAGTTTTAGGGTTTAGGGTTTAGGGTTCAGGATTTAGGGTTTAAGGTTTAGATTTTTTAATTAGATTAAGTAAACTGGTGGGTTTAGGTCTATTTAATTTATTTTTTAATTATTTTAGTTCATTTTATTTTTTTATTTTTTTAGACTTTTATATTTTATTTTGTTTAGTTTATTTTAGGTTTATTTATTTTACTTTAGGTTTCTTATTTTAGTTTATCTTTTAGATTTAAGTTTAGCTTTATGTTTATTTTTTAGTTTAGTTTTATTTGAAAGTTATTTTTTAGGTTTAGGTTTAGGTTTAGGTTTTTATTTAATTTTTTTTGGTTTAGGTTTTAGGTTTTATTTTAGCTTTATTTTTAGGTTTTATTTTTAGTTTAGGTTTTGATTATTTTTAGTTTATTTTATTTTATTTAGTTTAGTTTTTAGTTTATTTTAGGTTTTAATAATTTAAGTTTAGTTTATTTTAGTTTAGGTTAATGTTTATTTTATTTTTTTAATTTAGGATTAGGATTTTTAGTTTGGTTTAGGGTTTTTTTATTTTTCTTTATTTTTTAGTTTTATTTATAAGTTTATTTTTTTTAGTTTAGAGTTTTATTTAGTTTTATTTTATTTTATATTAGGTTTTTTTTAGTTTATTTTATTTTATAGGTTTTATTTTTTTTCTTTTTAGTTTAGTTTTATTTTATTTTATTTTAGTTTTATTTTAAATTTTTTATTTTATTTATTTTTAGGATTTTGGTTTAAGTCTTTTAATTTAGGTTTTATTTTACATTATTATTTTAATTTAGGTTTTTTTTATTTATTATATATTTAGGTTTTATTTAGTTTAGTTTAGGTTTAAAGTTTTTTTTTATTTAGGGTTTAGGGTTAATGGTTTGGGGTTTAGGGTTTTTTTTAGGCAGAGGTTTTTGGTTTGGGTTTAGGTCTTTTAGGGTTCAGTGGTAGGGTTTGGGGTTTGGTTAGGGTGGGGTTTAGTTTTAGCAAGTTTGGGTTTTAAGCATTAGCATTTTGGGTGTGGTATGGTTTGGTTTTGGTAGGGCATGGCTATGGTTTATTTTTTTTTATTTTTTAATTTAGGGTTTTGTGGTTTAGGGTTTAGGTAGTTTTAGTTAGGGTACAATTTAGGGTTTACATTTTCTTTTTTTTTAATTAAATAAACTATGTTTAGGTATATTTAGTTTATATTTTATTTGTTTTAGTTTATTCTATTTTATTTATATTTTAGTTTATTTTTTTATTTTTTTTATTTTATTCATTTTAGTTTAGGTTTGTTATTTTAGTTTATGTTTAGGTTCAAGTTTAGGTTTACTTTTATTTTTTAGTTCAGTTTTATTTTTATTTTATTTTTTAGGTTTAGGTTTTTCTTATTTTTATTTTTAGGTTTTAATTTTTATTTTATTTTTTTAGGTTTTGGTTTTAGGTTTTTATTTTTGGTTTATTTTTAGGTTTTGTTTTTTAGTTTAGGTTTAGGTTTATTTTTAGTTTATTTTATTTTATTTAGTTTAGGTTTAGGTTTAGGAGTAGTTTATTTTTGCTTTACATTTATGTTTTATTTATTTTAGTTTAAGTTTAGGTTTATTTTATTTTTTTTTATTTTAGGTTTAGGTTTTTTTTTTCCTTTAAGTCTTAGATTTTATTTTTTATATATTTTTAGGTTTTATGAATAGGTTTATTTTTTAGGTTTAGCTTTTATTTTATTTTATTTTATTTTATTTTAGGTATATTTTATTTTTATTTTACATTTACTTTTTATTTTATTTAGGTTTTTAATTTTTAGGTTTATCTCATTTTTTTAGTTTAGTTTAGATTATTATTTATTATATTTTAGATTTGTTTTTATTTCTTATTTTATTTTATTTTTATGTTTAGGATAGGGTCTAGGTTTTTATTTTATTTTATTTTATTTATTTAATATAGTTTAGGTTTTTTTTTATTTATTTTATTTTTTAGGTTTTATTTATTTTAGGTTTAGGTATTTAAGTTTTAGGGTTTAGGGTTGCAGGTTTTAGGGTTTGTGGTAGTTAGGATAGGTTTTAGTTTAGGGTTTAGGGTTAGGAGGGTTTGGGGTTTTGGGTTTAAGATTTAGGTTTTTCATTTAGTTTAGGGTTTGGTTAGTTTTAAGGTTTAGTGTTTGGTTTTAGGGTTTATTTTAGGTTTATGTTTAGGTTTATTTTTATTTTATTATTTAGTTTTAGGTTTATTTATTTTTTTAGTTTTTATTTATTTTAGTTTAGTTAATTATAGTGTAGGTTTAGGATTATTTTATTTTATTTTAGGTTTAGGTTTTTCTTAGTTTAGTTTAGGTTTTATTTATTTATATTTTTTAGTTTTATTTTGTTTATTATTATTTTAGGGTTTGGTTGGGTTTAGGTTTAGGGTTTAGAGTTTTAGGATTTATGCTTACATTTTGAGGTTTAGGTTAGGGATTAGGGTTTAGGGTTTATACTTTAGGGTTTAGTGTTTAGGCTATAAGGTTTAGGGTTTATAGTTTAGGGTTTAGGGTTTAGGCAATATGGTTTAGGGTTTAGGGTTGTATGTTTAAGGTTTTAGGATTAGGGTTAGTTTTAGGGTTTAGGGTTTAGGGTTCAGGGTTTAGTGTTTATGGTTTATTTCGTTTATTTTGTATTTTTTATTTTTGTTTATTTTATTTTTTATTTTTATTCAGGATCATTTTTTATTTAGTTTAGTTTATTTATTTTAGTTTATGTTTTTATATTAGTTTATTTTTCTCTTAGTTTAGTTTTATGTTTTAGTTTTTTTTTATTTTATTTTATTTTGTAGGTTTAGTTTGTTTTAATTTTGGTTTAAGTAGGTTTTATTTTATTTTTATATTTTAGGTTTTGTTTTATTTTAGTTTATTTTTTTATTTTTTTAGTTTTATATTTTATCTTTTAGTTTATTTTATTTTTATTTAGTTTTGGGTTTAGGTTTAGATATTTTAGTTTTATTTTATTTTAGTTTAGGTTTAGGTTTATTTTATTTATGTTATTTTAGGTTTAGGTTTTTTTTAGTTTAGGGTTTAGGTATTATTTTTTATTTATTTTAAGTTGGTTTTAGGTTAATTTTTTTAGGTTTAGGTTCTTATTTTAATTTATTTTATTTTATTTAGGTTTATTTTATTCTTATTTTACGTATAGTTTTTTATTTAGATTTTGTATTTTTTTGGGGGCTTATTTTATTTTCTTAGTTTAGTTTATGTTTTTATTTATTTTATTTTAGTTCAATTTTTATTTTTTATTATATTTTATTTTTAAATTTAAGTTTAGGTTTATGTTTAGGTTTAGGTCTAGGTTTTAGTTTAGGTTTTTTAATTTTATGTTTTTATTTAATTTAGGTTTAGGTTTATTTATTTATTTTATTTTTAGGTGTTATTTAGTTTAGGTTTAGGTTTTTAGAGTTTATGGTTTATGGTTTAGGGTATTGTTAATTTTAGAGTTTAGGTTTAGGGTTTAGGGTTTAGGTTTTAGGGTTTAGGGTTTAGGATTTAGTTTAGGTTTATGTAGTTTATGAGTTTATTTTTTTGATGGTTTTTTATTTTAAGTTTTTATTTATTTTTAGGTTTAGTGGGCTTATTTATGGGATTTGGTTTAGTTTATTTTAGGGTTTAGGTTTAGGTTTAAGTTTATTTTAGTTTAGTTTTGGGTTTAGTTTGGGTTTAGGTTTATTTAGGGTTTATTCTAGGGTTTAGGTTTTAGTTTATTTTTTAGGGTTTAGTTTATGGTTTAGTTTAGGTTTAGGTTTAGGGTTTAGATTATTTTTAGTTTTGTTTTATTTAGGTTTATATTTAGTTTGGTGTTTTGGGTTTAGATTTTAGTTTATTTAGGTTTAGGGTTTAGTTTATTTAGGTTTAGGGTTTAAGGTTTAGGTTTAGTTTAGGTTTTCTTTTTTTAAGGTTTAGGTTTTAGATTTTTAGGGGTTAGGCTTTGGGGATAAGGGTTTAGGGTTTAGGGTTTAGGGTCGTTGGGTTTAGGGTTTAGGGTTTAAAGTTTTGGATTTAGTGTTTAGGGTTTAGGGTTTTAAGGTTTAGGGTTTAGGGTTTTAGGGTTTAGGTTTTAGGGATGTAGGTTTAGGGTTTAAGGTTTAGGGCTTTGGGTTAGTTTTAGCGTTTATGGTTTAGGCTTAGGGTTTTTTTATTATTTTTTTTAAATTTTTTTAATTATGTAAACTGGTTGGTTTAGGTTTACTTAGTTTAATTTTTATTTTCTTAGTTTATTTTATTTTATTTTTTATTTTTTATTTTTTTTTATTTATTTCAGTTTATTTAAATAAGAGCAAAAAGTGGAGTTTGGGATGTTCATAAGGAAAGCGTTATGTGGGAAAAATATCAAGTTAGCAAGTTGCAAAAGATGTGCTTGGCGAATCAAAAGGAAAAGCTTCTTTTAATAAGAATAGTTGGTGGTGGAGGGAGAGTGTGCAAGAAAAGATAAGAAATAAGAAGCATTATTATAAAACTTGGTTTAGATGTAAAAACTCAGAGAATTGGGAAAGATATAAAATGGCTTATAGAGATTCTAAGAAAGCAATATATGATGCAAAAAAATTTAGCTTTTAGTGATTTATACAATAGATTAGATACCAAAGAAGGTGAAAGATGTATGTATAAGTTAGCCAAAAAGACATAGTTCAAGTGAGGAGTATTAAGGATGAAAATAATTAAGTGCTTTTCTTATAAAAAGATATTGAAAATAGGTGGATGAGGTATTTTAGTAAACTTTTCAATGAAGGATCGAAATGCGATTGATTTTAGCAACCTTAATACCCTAAAATAGAGAATCTCATTTTATCATCATTAGTAAATCGAAGTTAGTGAAGCTTTAAAGAAAATGAAATGTGGAAAAGCAGGACGGATAATATTCCAATAAGTGTGGAAATGTTTAGGAGATCAAGGAATTTCTTGGCTTATAAATCTTTTAATGTTATTTTAAAGACTAAAAGATGCTAGATGAGTGGAGATAGAGTTTGTTGGTTCCTATATTTTAATAAAGGTGATGCACAAGAGTGTGCAAATTATAGAGGAATTAAGTTAATGTGCCATACATTAAAATTATGGGAGGGAGTAATTGAGCATAGGTTACGATGTGATACAGAAGCTTCATGGTAGGTAGATCTATTATAGATGCTATACATTTGTTAAGAGGTTTGATGGAGAAGCATAGAAAATAAGAAGGATCTACATATGATATTTATTGATTTAGAGAAAGCTTATGATAAAGTCTCAAGAGATGTTCTTTGGAGAGTTCTAGAATAGAAAGAAGTTAATATTGGTTATATTCAAGTCATTAATGATATGTATACTAGAGTACTTGTGTCCAAACACAAGGTGGATTGACAAAATATTTTCCTATTTCAGTTGGATTACATCAAGGATCAACATTAAGCCCTTATCTTTTTTACTTTAGTTATGGATGTTCTTACAAGAAGATGTACCTTGGTGTATGCTTTTTGTTGATGACATTCTTCTCGTTGATAAGACTAGAGAGGGAGTCCAATAGATACTTGAATTATGGAGGTCAACTTTAGAGTCTAAAGGTTTTCAAGTAGATCTAAAACTGAATATATGGAGTGTAATTTTAGTTGTAGAAGTTTTAGTGGTAGTTTTGACTTTAGTGATCAAGTCATTAATAGGAGTGGCGATTTATTTAGGCTCTATTATTCAAAATGATGGTGAAATAGATGGAGATGTTATTAGTAGAATTCAAGTTGGATGGTTGAAGTTGAGGAATGCATCTGGCCTATTATGCGATAGATAAGTTCAACTTAAACTTAAGGGAAAATTTTATAAGATGGTGGAAAGACAATGACTTATGGTGCGAATATTGGCCAATAAAGAGAAACATAAGACTAAGTTAAGTGTTACGAGATGAGGATGCTTAGGTGGATGAGTGGCTTTAACCTTAGAGATAGAATGTAAAATGAGTATGTTAGGAAAAAGTTGGGTAGCTCCAGTGGTAGACAAGATTAGGGAGAGTCGCCTTAGATGGTTTGGCCACATAAAGCGGGTTCAGATGAATTAGAGTAGATGCAGTAGATTTTCCTTATGTTAAGAAAGGTAGAGGTAGACCTAAAAAGACTTGGTTAAGATGTATAAAAAATGATCTTAGTATACTTGAATTAAATGAGAATTTGACACATAATAATATGGAGGATTCATGTAAACCCTAGTGGGATTAAGGCTTCTTCTTCTTCTTGTTGTTGTTGTATTTATTTTAGTTTATTTATTTTAGGTTTTTTATTTTAGTTTAGGTTTTATTTTAGTACACTTTTTAATTTTATGTTTAGGTTTAGGATTATTATTAAGTTAGTTTTATTTTTATTATATTTTTAAATATAAGTTTTATTTTTTATTTTTAGTTTTAGGTTTAGGTTTTTATTTTATTTTTTTATGTTTAAGTTTCAGGTTTTTATTTTAAGTTTATTTTTAGGTTTTATTTTTTAGTTTAGGTTTAGGTTTATGTTTAGTTTATTTTATGTTATTTAGTTTAAGTTTAGGTTAAGGGTTAGTTTATTTTAGGTTTAGGTTTAAGATTTTTTATTTTTGTTTAGTTTACTTTAGTTTAGGTTTAGGTTATTTTATTTTTATTTTAGGTTTAGGTTTTTTTTAAGTTTAAGGTTTTATTTTTTATATTTTAGGTTTTATTTTGGTTTATTATTTAGGTTTAGGTTTTATTTAGTTTTATTTTATTTTGTTTTAGGATTATTTTATTTTATTTTAGGTTTAAGTTTTCTTTTTTGGTTTAAGACTTAGGTTTTATCTTTCATTTATTTTATGTTTTATTTATTTTGGGTTTATTTTTAGGTTTAGATTTTATTTAATTTTTTATTTCACTTTATTTTAAGTTTATTATATTTTATTTTGTTTAGTTTTATTTTATTTAGGTTATATAATTTTTTTAGTTTCAATTTTATTTATTTTATTTTAGTTTAGTTTTATTTTTTTTTCCTTTTAGGTTTAGGTTTAGGTTTATTTATGTTTTATTTGATTTTATTTCTTTATTTTATTTTGGTTTAAGTTTTTTTTTTATTTTATAATTTATTTAGTTTAGGTTTAGGTTTTGGCTTTTATGGTTTAGGTTTAGGTTAGTTTAGGGTTTGGACTTTAGGTTTAGGTTTAGGTTTAGGGTTTAGGTTTAGTATTTGGCTTTAGGGTTTAGGGTTTAGATTAAGTTTAGGTTTAGGTTTAGGGTTTAGGGGTTTAGGTTTAGTTTAGGGTTTAGGGCAGGGTTTAGTTTAAGTTTTAGGGCTTAGGGTTTAGGTTTAGGGTTTAGGGTTTTGATTTTTTTATGGTTTAGGTTGAGTTTAGGTTTTATGGTTTAAGGTTTAGGTTTATGGTTTAGGGTTTAAGGTTTATTTTGGGTTTAGGTTTTGATTTTATGGTTTAGGGTTTAGAATTGTAGATTGTAGGTTTAGGGTGTTTTGTTATATTTTATTTATTTATTTTAGAATTAAGTAAACTAGATGGTTTAGCTTTATTTAGCTTTATTTTATTTATTTTAGTTTTATTATTTTGATTTAGGTTTATTTTATTTTTTTATTTAGCTTAGTTTATTTATTTTAAGTTCATTTATTAGTTTAAGTTTTTATTTTAGTTTATTTTTTAGGTTTAGGTTTAGGTTTAGGATAATTTTTTAGTTTAGTTTATTTTATTTTTTATTTTAGGTTTAGGTTTTATTTTTTATTTTTAGGTTTAAGTTTATGTTTTTATTTTTAATTTTAGGTTTTAGTTTAAGGTTTTTATTTTAGGTTTATTTTTAGGTGTTATTTTTAAGTTTATGTTCGGGTTTATTTTTAGTTTATTTTATCTTATTTAGTTCAAGTTTTGTTTATTTTAGGTTTAGGTTTAGGATTTATTTTTTTTAGTTTAGTTTATTTTAGTTTAGGTTAAACTTTACTTTATTTTTATTTTAGGTATATGTTTTTTTTGTTTAGGATTTAGGTTTTATTTTTTATTTATTTTTTTATTTTATTTTTAGCTTTACTGTTTAGCTTTATGTTTTTATTTAGTTTTTATTATATTTTATTTTGGTTTTTTATTTTTTTAGTTTAGTTTAGCATTTTATTTATTTTAGTTTACTTTAGTTTTTATTTTTTATTTTATTTTCTTTTTATGTTTTGGTTTATGTATTAGTTTATGTTTTTATTTTATTTTGGTTTATATATTTTTTAATTATTTTGTCTTTAGGTTTTAATTAGTTTGGGTTTAGGTTTTTACCTTTTTAGGGTTTAGAATTTAAGGTTTAGGGTTTAAGGTTTAGGGTTTTGGATTAGTTTAGGGTTTAGGGTTTAGGGTTTCGGGTTTAACGTTTAGGGTTTAGGGCATAGGGTATAAGGTTTTTACGGTTTAGAGTTTAGGGTTTAGGGTTTAAGGTTTAGGTTTTAGTTTTGTGTTCAGGTTTTAGTTTAGGGTTTAAGATTTTTCTTTATTTTTTTAAACAGAGAACAAATTCAGATTCAACATTTCTTCTTTTTTTATTTAGTTTATTTAGTTTATTTTTTATTTATTTTAGTTTATTTTATTTTTTTTTTTTATTTATGTTTAATTTTTATTTTTATTTAGTTTAGTTTATTTATTTTAGTTTGGCTTTTTTTAGTTTATTTTTTAGGTTTAGGTTTATGTTTAAGTTTATTTTTTAGTTGACTTTTATTTTTATTTTATTTTTTAGGTTTAGGTTTTATTTTTTATTTTAGGTTTATGTTTAGGTTTTATTTTATTTTTTTTTTTTTAGGTTTAGGTTTAGGTTTTATTTTAGGATTATTTTTTATGTTTTATTTTTAGTTTAGGTTTAGGTTTATTTTTAGTTAATTTTATTTTATTTAGTTTAGGGTTTAGGTTTGGGTTTTATTTCTTTTAGTTTAATTTATCTTAGTCTAGGTTTAGGTTTATCTTATTTTGTTTATTTTATTTTTATTTTAGGTTTAGGTTTTTTTTCTTAGTTTGGGCTTTAGGTTTATTTTTTATGTTTAGGTTTTTATTTTATATTTATTTTATTTTATTTTATTTTCTTTTAGTTTTCTTTTAAGTGTATTTTATTATTATTTTACGTTTAGTTTTTTATTTTATTTATGTTTTTTATTCTTATGTTTAATTTATTTTTAGTTTAGTTTAGGTTTTATTTATTTTATTTTAGTTTTATTTTATTAGTTTATTTTATTTTTAATTTTAGGTCTAGATTTATGTTTTTTGTTTAGGTTTTTTTTATTTTATTTAGGTTTACATTTTTTAGGTTATATTTAGTTTAAGTTTAGGTTTTTAGTGTTTAAGGTTTAAGGTTTAGGGTTAGTTTTAGGGTTTAGGGTTTAGGATTTAGGGTATAAGGTTTATGGTTTATGGTTTAGGGTTTAGGGTTTACTATTTAGGGTATAGGGTTTAGGGTTTTAAAGTTTAGGGTTTAGGGTTTAGTGTTAGATTTAGAGGTTTAGTGTTTAAACTTTAGGTTTAGGTTTTAAACTTTAGTGGTAGGGTTTTAGGTTTAGTTAGTTAGGTTTAGAGTTTAGGATTTAATTTAATATTTAGGTTTAAGTTTAGTTTATGATTTGGGTTTTAGGTTAGTTAGGGTTTTAGGTTTAAGGTTTAAAGGGTTTATGATTTGGGTTTTAGGTTAGGTTAAGTTTAGGTTTAGGGTTTAGAGTTTAGGTTTAGGTTTAGTGTTTAGTAGTTTATTTAGTTGGTTTAGGGTTTGGGTTTTTTAAATTTAGGGTTAGGTTTAGGTGTGTTTAGGGTTTAAGGTTAGTTTTAGGGTTTAGGGTTTATGTTTAGGTTTTATTATCTATTTATTTATTTATTTTATTAAGTAAAGTGGTAGGTTTACGTTTATTTAGTTTATTTTTTATTTATTTTAGTTTATTTTATTTTTTATTTTGATTTAAATTTACTTTTATTTTTATTTAGTTTAATCTATTTATTCAGGATTATTTATTTTAGTTTAGGTTTTTCATTTTAGTTTACTTTTTAGGTGTAGGTTTAGATTTAGCTTTATTTTTTTGTCTAGTTTTATTTTTATTTTATTTTGTAGGTTTACGTTTTATTTTTATTTTTATGCTTAATCTTTTATTTTATTTTTTTATGTTTACGTTTTAGGTTTTTCTTCTTAGTTTTTTTTTAGGTTTTAGTTTTTAATTTAGGTTTAGGTTTATTTTTAGTTTATTTTTAGTTTATTTTATTTTATTTTGTTTATGTTTAGGTTTAGGTTTAGGTTTAGGTTTTATTTTTTATTAATTTTTATGTTTTATTTTTAGGTTTATTATTAGGTTTCAATTTGTATTTAGTTTTTATTTTATTTTATTTTAGGTTTATTTTATTTTTATTATAGGTTTTATTTTTATTTTATTTAGGTTTTTTTATTTTTTTAGTTTAGTTTAGGCAGTGGGGGTGGTGTTTATTGTTTAGGGTTTAGGGTTTAGGGTTTAGGATTTAGGATTTAAGGTTTAGTCTTTTAAGGCTTAAGGTTTAGGGTTTAGGATTTTTAGGGTTTAAGGTTTATGGTTTAAGGTTTAAGTTTTAGGTTTAGGGTTAAAGTTTTGGTTTAGGGTTTAGGGTTTTTGGTTTTTTTTATTTTAACAGAGAACAAATTCAGATTCAACATTTCTTCTTTTTGATTTCCTCAAGACCAAGTTTTCTAAGACACAAGCGATGACATAGATCAAAAATGAGCATGCATAGAGTAAATCAAAAACCCTAAATAACTAGAACCTTCTCTACTATAAAGACACTATTCCATAAGTATGGGATCAATTTTCTTTAGTTTCTCCAATTCCAATCGTACCCGACCTCTCTCAGTCGGGATCCACCATCATAGATGTCCCTCCACCACCATGTTTGTAACCTCTATTGCTCCTCCCACCTCCATGACCACTACCACCACCACCATCTTACCTAGGTCCCCACCACCACTAGGATAACGTCCTTAGCCTCCCACTAGATCTACACGGTTGGCGATGATGTTCCTCTCAAGGTTCCCCATTCTTAAGGTTTAGGTAGGTTTAGGTTTATTAGGTTTTAGGGTTTAGGTTTATTTTTTAATTTATTTAGTTACATTAGGTTTAGGTTTAGGGTTTGGGGTTTAGGGTTTAGAGTTTAGGGATAGGGTTTAGGGTTTAGGGTTTATGCTTTTAGGGATTAGGGTTTAAGGTTATGGTTTAGGGTTTAGGGTTTAGGGTTTAGAATTTACGGTTTATTATTATTTTTTTTAAATTAAGCAAACTGATAGGATTATGTTTATTTAGTTTATTTAATTTATTTTTATTTATTTTAATTTTTCCTTAGTTTAGTTTATTTATTTTAGTTTAGGTTTTTTATTTTAATTTTTTTTAGTTTAGGTTTAGGTTTAGGTTTATTTTTTAGTTGAATTTATTTTTATTTTATTTTTAGGTTTAGGTTTTATTTTTTATCTTTTAGGTTAAGGTTTTATTTTTTATTTCTATCCTAAGAGCCTAATTTTATCCGAGTCAGACATTAAATCATCAATCATTTAAGAAACAATGAAAAGCTTGCAATCCTAATGCATAATGTAAACATAACATCAAACAATTATATAAACTATCATAATAGAATAAAAGGTCGGTTTACCGCATACCCAAAGAGAGAAAAGATGGGTAGCTCTACCCTTATACAACTAGAATATGAAAGAGTATTTATAATTGTATTAAATGCTATTGGGTCTTCTTTCTTCTTATCTCCATTTTGATTTGGTTCCTTCTTTGATTTGAATGGTGCTTGCTTCAAAGGCATCATGGCACCCCAAGATAAAGCAGCCACGCTCATCCAATCCCCATAGCACTAATCCTAATTCCTATTGCAAAATTACATTTATGTGGAAAAGTAATCTAACTATACTTGTAAAATAGAGGATAGCTAAATATACGTATAATCCCAAGCAGTTGTATTTATAATTTTTTCTTAGCACTCAACACATGGCTAAATAAGCCCACCTATCCTAACTTGGATTACGCTTAAGGATTTAAGCACAAAAAAAAGCATTCACATTTATTTTAAGCATCCCTTAAGCATAATCCGCAGAAAACATGATAATATTGGCCTATCATCATCTATGAAGCATACATCCTAACATCCAATCTAAATAATACATCATAAAACAAAATACATCACATCATAAACCCCCTAACTTAGAGCTAGAAGTGGTGACTTAATTCTAATGTGTGTAAGGCTTGTGGTAAGTTTGTTAGGCATTGGTTGTATTTTCTAAGTGTAGAAGGATTCAATTTAACATGAAAGGTTGATTTCACTTGAAGTTTTAATTGATTTGAATTTTAATTTGTGTTTTCTTTTATTTCATTTTATTACACTTAGAAACTAAGTGTTATAAAGAGAGGAAAAGAGGATTGCCCTCTTTCATCCCAACCTTAAGTAACTTTCTAAAGTATATTAACTTGATTTAGTTCTTTTTAATTAATGGCTTATTAAATGATTTAATTAATCCTAAGTTTAGGTTCACTTTAAATAATCCTATTCAAAATGAAAGGCATCTTAAGATTAATTTAATTGAATTACTACCACATGACATATATATTAAATCATTCCTTTTCATCACATGTAACATGTGTATGATTTAATCCTAAGTGTATCTATACATGCAACATATTTTAGCACACATAAATGATGAATGTATGTGTATGTTTAGAATTTATATTTTATTTGATTGAATTATTTAAACATATTAATTTAAAACTTTATCCAAATTCTTATACAAAAAGGACATAAGAATGAAATTAAATAAGCATGTACCATTGTTAAACCAAGGAAGTGAGGTAGTGAAATGAACTCCTTGAGCTAGCTAAAGCCTATTCTCGAATGTCTACTATATATCTATTTGCAATCAAACATATGTAAATTCATATACATGAACATAGGAAGTAAGCTCCAAATCATATGGCTAATTAATTCAACCACTTGGTCAATTATGAATGCATGCAATTTTAATGTAAAATAGGATTTTCATTCAATAATCACATATACATATACATGTACAAAGATATAGGCAAGTCACATAAATGAGGGAAGTGAGGTAATCAAATGACCTCTTTGGGGTTGACTAAAGCTTCGTAACCCCGGGATGTCCAGAATATATACTTGCTTTTCTTTGACACACATGGATGTATACATAAATTTGGGAAAGAAAACCATGCAAAGATTGTATATGTTTTTTGATTGAGTCATCTATATATATGAATTAAAACCCTATCCAAATTCTAATGTTGAAATACATAGAAATGAAATCAAATGGGTACATGCCATTGTTAAACCAAGGAAGTGAGGTAATCAAATGACCTCCTTGGGGCTTAAAGCCTCGTGTCCCTGGATGCTAGACTATATACCCATTACCATTCAATCTTATATAAATCAACACATGAATAGAGGAAAGAGAACTAAACATTCATACACCTAAGTTATAAGCACATGCATTTCCTATGTATTTATAACTAGCATCATAACACATTATTAATCTATTATAAACTTTTGAAAAAAGACATTTGGATTTAATAGTGATAATAGCCACGCATATATTAAATTAATTCAACACATGCAAGCTTACATAAAGGAAATCCATTTTATTTTACTAGATTTTGAAAAGATGGATGCATGGATTCAAATGACATACTAAATTTAACATGATTGGAAAGAGGACAATGAAATATAAGCTTGTGATTCATTCAACCAAATTAGTTCTTAAGGACAATCAAATTAAATAAGATTATTTCAAGTAAACCAAAGCTTCATTTTTAATTAAGTTTTGGATTCCATTTGATTTAAAGAGGAGAAGAGAAATCACACTTGTTTAAACCCATTCCCACATTAGTGATTTGATTTGATTTAAGGAAATATAATTAAGTTGATTTTATGGGTTAATTAAGTTGAACCCTTGATTAGATGAATTAATTACCCTTACCTATGTCACCTTAAAGTAATTAAATAAATAATTATGAGCCAACATGATATGCATGGAAAATAAACTTGCAATGATTCTAAGAAATAAAAGGGGCCTAATTAAATTGGCTCATAATTAATAGTTAATTAGATTAAGGGACTTAATTAATTACTCTTATGGTTTTCTCACACATGTGGACTAACCACAATTTCATTAAACTCCTTTAGGTTATTAAAAACATAAAGATGTACTCCACGATTTAATTAATTAAGGTTTGATGTGATTATGATTTCAATTTGATTAAGTGATTTAATTAATTAGTTAAATCTTAATTAATTTCATTTTAAAAAAGGGTGAAATGAACTTAATGAAAGGGGTCCCAACCCTATTCCTTAGTTCACTTACTATTAAATAATGATTAATAAACTTAATTAACCAATTTATTGCTATTCATGGAATTAATTAATCATTAATTAACTTAAAAGAGTAGTTAAGGTTTAATTAGTCTATTTTTCTAATTAAGTGAGCAATAAATCCCAAGAAAATCATGGGAGGTAGAGATCATCAAAGTAAATTAACCCACAAATTTTAGGATTAATTGCTCAAGTAATTAAGAAGTAATTCAGCTAATTAATTTTTTTAATAAAATCATAATTACTATTCAAAATTAGTTAAGATTATTTTTAATTAATTCTCCTCTCAAATACCATTAAAATGAGTATTTATGTGCATTTTTTATTTATCTATGATTTTTAAAAGTTTCAGCCATTAAAAATTAGTAAATAAGCCTAACTAAAGCCTAATTCTGTTGGCAGCACATGGTACGCTGATGTGGTGTGCTTTCCACATGGTGATGCAAGATTGGCTACTTAAAACTTATCCGACTCAGCACCTACATGGTGGCGATGGACGCGCTTTTCATTAACTGTCCGATCTAAGATGGGATGGCTATGATTAATCCCACCGCTTAATAGGATTAAATCAGATCGATCTAGTGGATCTAATCACGACCATCTATTTTGATCATGCGGAACAGGAGGTGCATGATCTAACATCAAGCGAATGAGGAAGAATGGTGTCCGTTCAACATTACTCACTTAATAAAGCTTACCATTCTGGATCAACTCCAAAAGATCTCACACCTTCATTGAGAGGGGATCCAATGGTCATGATCACACGAGATGCAAGTTTCTTCAAAAAGCTCCAACCCATTTTTGCCTTAGGATTGGTTTGGGAAGCATACCTCATTGGAGCTCAAGATCAATAGCTTGAATGATTGAGGAAGCTTCATCTAATGGAGATGAAGCCCTATTGAGTATCGATTGGATCAATTCTTTGATGTTCACTCGAAAGGCCATGAACCTATGATTTGGAGCTTAGTTTGATCAAGTCCCACCGGTGCTCAAGCATACATTCTAATGAGGCCTAGGGAAGGTGCGTTCAAAGTTAATTTGAGTTTGATGGATAAATGGGGAAGTTAGGTAAAAAAATGGGAGTGTCCTATTTCGAGATAGATTGGAATGGCATTTTTTGATCTTGGAATGAACTTAGCTTGGAATGACTCTAGCTTTCTTGGGTCTCGAGATTGATTTTTGTGTGTGTTTGAGTGCAAATGGTAGTGTATACCCCTTCATCTTGATCATGGTGGGATGGGGTTTGGCTTCTAATGGACGTCCGACCATCTCATGGAGTTATGGGTGGAGGAGGTGAGTTGGTTGACGTAAGGTGGAGGTGGTTTGCCAAGGAAGAATCTTTGGTGTCCTATGGGTTTCAAATGCTCCAATTGGGATGGGTGATCTCACCTCCCATCATATCACCAACCACCCCTTGGGTTGGTAGTGTCTAGGTGCCTAGGTGGACCATTGGGAGAGTACCAAGTGGCCAAAGAATGGAAATGACCACTTATATGGGTGATTTATCTCAAGCGTTGCCTTTGACCCAAGGGTAGAATGATCATTTGTCATTGGATTTAATTTAGGCAGATTTAAAATGAGCCATAAGTGGTTAGCCCAAATTTCAAGTCAATTGGAGTTGATTTGGTTATGTTTGGCTCAATTTGACTCATTTAGGTCAAATTGGATTAGGTTGAGTCAAGTTGACCAATTAGTCAAATTAGGTCAAACCAAGGGTTGAGTCAAGTTCTTATGATCATTTGGGATGTTTTAGTTTAAATGGTTTGGTTTAGTTTGGCTTAGATTTGATTTTGGCTCATTTGAATTCATTTGAGTCTAATGGGTTAAGTTGACCAGTTTGACTAAATTAGCCAAATTGGCTTGGGTTAGGTGTTGATTTGGGCTTAGTTGACCAATTAAAGATGATTGTAAGATTTGGTTTCAATTAATTTGGATTTTGTTTTGATTTAAGCCAACTTGAACATATAACTTACTTTGGGCTAAGTTTGTCAATTGGGTGAAATCATTTGGTCAAGTTCAATAATCAATCAATTTGGAATGAACTTGAGCAATCAATTTGGTTTATATTTTGATTTGACACAAATTGGTCTTTTAGATTAATTTAGGTCAACTTGGGTGAAAAGGATCAATTGGGTTTGGTTTGACTCAATTGAAGGTCAAGTCATATTGAAATATTGATTTCTAGTTGGTATGAATCATTGGCTTCAAGAGATTTGTCTTAGGTTGCAATTTGGCTAGTTTGGGTTCATATAGGGTAAGGGATTGACTTGGTTTGACCCAATTTGTGACAATTGATCAACCTAGGGATATCAACAATCATGATGGGAGGTTTTGACGGGTTTGGTTCAATCCAATTTGGGTAGGATTAGAACTTGGCTCAAATCAAATTGTCCACTTTGGGTCAATAAATCAAGTTTAGGTTTGTTGGTTAGAGTTTTTTTTTTTTTTTTAAATTGAAGTAAACTCATAGGTTTAGGTTTATTTAGTTTATTTTATTTATTTTAGTATATTTTATTTTTTATTATAATTAGGTTTATTTAATTTTTAATTTAGTTTATTTATTTATTTATTTTATTTTAGTTTAGTTATTTATTTTAGTTTAATTTTAGGTTTAGTTTAGGTTTTGGTATATTTTTAGTTTAGTTTTTTTTTAGGTTTTATTTTTATTTTTAGTTTAGTTTAGGTTTTATTTTATTTTAGGTGGTTTTATTTATTATGTTTATTTTAGGTTTATTTTAGTTTAGGTTTAGGTTTATTTATTTCATTTATTTAGTTTAGGTTTAGGTTTAGGTTTAGTTATTTTAGGTTTAGTAGGTATTTTAGTTTATTTTAGTTTAGGTTTGGTTTTTTTTTAGGTTTTTTTTTAGTTTAGGGTTTATGTTATTTTGTTATTATTTAGTTTTATTTTATTTAATTTTAGGTTTGTTTATTATTATTTTAGGTTTAGTCTTTTTACTTTATTTATGTTTTATTTTTTAGTAGTTTTTATTTTATTTTATTTTATTTTAGTTTTATTTTTATTTTATTTCTTTTAGGTTTATGTTTAAGTTTAGGTCTAGGTTTAAGTTTAGTTTATGTTTTATTTTATTTTATTTTTAGGTTATTTATTTATTTAAATTTTTTATTTTTAGGGTTTAGGATTTAGGGTTTTAGGTTTATGAGTCTAGGGTGGGTTTAGCTTTTTGTTTTAGAGTTTATAGTAGGGGGGTTTAGGGTTTTAGGGTTTAGGGTTTGGGGGGTTAGGGTTTAGAGTTTGGGTTTAGGGTTTAGGTTAGAAGATTCATGTTTAGCATGGTTTGGGTTTTGGGTTTTTTTTTATTTTAAATAAAGAACAAACTCATCTTCAACATTTCTTCTTTTGTTTATTTAGTTAATTTCTTAGTTATTTTAGTTTATTTTATTTTATTATATTTAGGTTTATTTTTTTTTATTTTATTTAGTTTATTTATTTTAGGTTTATTTATTTTAGTTTAGGTTTTTAATTTTTAAATAAAGAATAAATTCATCTTCAACATTTCTTCTTTTGTTTATTATTTGTTTTTTAGTTATTTTAGTTTATTTTATTTTATTATATTTAAGTTTATTTTTTATTTTTATTTTATTTAGTTTATTTATTTTAGTTTTATTTATTTTAGTTTAGGTTTTATTTTAGTTTATTTTTAGGTTTAGGTTTAGGTTTATGTTTATTTTTTTAGTTGAGTTTTTTTTTTTCTTTTTTGGGTTTAGGTTTTTATTTTTTTAGGTTTTAGGTTTAGGTTTTATTATATTTTTTTGGTTTAGTTTTATTTTATTTTTAGTTTAGGTTAGGTTTTTTTATTTCTTTATTTTAGGTTTTTTTAAGTTCTTATTTTAGGTTTATTTTAGGTTTTATTTTTTAGTTTAGGTTTATTATTTTTAGTTTATTATATTTATTTATTAGGTTTAGTTTAAGTTTATTTATTTTGTGGTTTTGATTATATTTATTTTAGTTTAATATTTTTTAGGTTTTTTATTTTATTTTAGTTTTAGTATTTTAGTTTTATTATTTTATTTTATTAAGTTTTTATTTTATTTTAGGTTTAATTTTTATTTATTTAGGTTTTAGTTTAGTTTGGGTTTATTTATTTTATTTTAGTTTAGTTTTATTTTAATTTATTATCTTTTAGGTTTAGAGGTTTAGGAGATTTTAATTTATGTATTTATTTATTTTAGATTTATATATTATTTGGATTTTAGAGGTGTGGTTATTGTAGGGTTTAGAGTAGGGTTTTAGTGTTTAGGTAGGATTTGGGATTTGGTTTTTTATAGGGTTTAGGGTTGGGTTTAGGTTTATAGGGTGGGATTTATAGTGGTGGCTAGTTTAGGTTATAAGTTTAAGTCAAGAGTTTTAGGGTTTTGGGATTTTTCTTAAGAGAACAAAGATTCAACATTTCTACTTTTATTTATTTATTTTTATTTTAGGTTTATTTAGTTGGTATATTATTTTAGTTTATTTTTATTAATTTATTTTATTTTATTTTTTGGTTTAAGTTTTAGTTTAGGTTTTATTTTATTTTATTATTTATTTTATTTTAGGTTTATTTATTTAGAGGTTTTAAGTTAGGTTTTTTATAGGGAGGTTTGGGTTTAGGGAGGAGGGTTTAGGTTTAGGGTTTAGGGATGGTTTAGTGTTTAGGCTTGGGTTTAGGTTTAATTAGGTTTAGGGTTATTAGGTTAGGGTTTGGGGTTTAGGTTTAGGTTTAGTTTAGGGTTTTAGGATTACTTTAGAGTTTAAGGTTTATGGTTTATGGTTTAAGGTTTATGGTTTAGGGTTTATGGTTAGGGTTAGGATTTATGGTTGGGTAGTGAGCTCTACCCTTATACAACCTAGAATATGAAAGAGTAATTATAACCATATTAAATGCTATGGGGGTCTTCTTTCTTCATATCTCCATTTTCGATTTGGTTCCTTCTTTCATTTGGATGGTGCTTGCTTCAAAGGCATCACAGGCACTCTAAAACAAAGCCTTTCAATGCTCATCCTAATCCCTCACATCACTATTCTAAATCCTATTGCAAAATTACATTTATGGGAGGAAAGTAAATCTAACTACACCGCAAAATAGTGGTTAGCTAAATATAAATATAATCCCAAGTTGTATTTATAATTTGACTTAGTATACATGGGTAACTAAGCCCTATCCTAACTTGGATTATGCTTAAGGATTTTAAGCAACTTGCAAAAGAGCATTCACATTTATTTTAAGTATCCCTTAAGCATAATCCCTTGCAAAAATATGATTAGGTTATTGGCCTATCATCTAGTCAAGCATACACCTATATCCAATCTAAAATAATACATCAAAAAAAAAATACATTATAACATACACCGCCCCTAACTTAGAGCTAGAAGTGGTGACTTAATTCTAATGTGTATTAAGGCTTGTGTGGTAAGTCTTGTTAGGCATTAGTATTTTCTAAGTGTAGAAGGATTCAATTTAACATGGAAGGTTGATTTCATGAAGTAGTTTAATTGATTTGAGAATTTTAATTTGTGTATTTTTTTTCATTTGATTACACTTAGCAACTAAGTGTTATAAAGAGAGGAAAAGAGGATTTCCCTCTACCTTAAGTCACTTTCTAAACTATATTAATTTGATTTAGTTCTCTTTAGTTAATGACTTACTAAATGATTTAATTAATCCTTATTTTAGGTTCACTTTAAATAATCATATGAAAAATGAAAGGTGTCTTAAGATTAATTTAATTGAATTACTACCACATGACATATATTAAATCATTCCTTTCCAACACATGTAACATGCATATGATTTAATTCTAAGTGTATCTATACATGCAAACATATTATAGTACACTTAAATGATGAATGTATGTTTAGAATTTATATTATATTGATTGAATTATTTAAACATATTAATTTAAAACTTTATCCAAATACTTATACAAAATGACATAAGAATGAAATTAAATAGACATGTGCCATTGTTAAACCAGGGAAGTGAGGTAATCAAATGACCTCCTTGGAGCTAGCTAAAGCTTCATATTCTTGGGATGTCTAGATTATATACTTTTTTGCATTCAAACATATGTAAATTTGAATACAAGAACAAAAGAATTAAGCTTCAAATCATATGGCTAATTAATTCAACCACTTAGTCAATTATGAATGCATGCAATTTTAATGTAAAATGGGATTTATTCACTAATCACATATACATATACATGTATACATGATATAAGCAAGTACATGTCATTGTTAAAACCAGGAAGCGAGGTAATCAAATGACCTCTTGGGGCTAACTAAAGCCTCGTATTCCCGGGATGTCCAGACTATATACTTACTTTTCTTGGACACACATGGATGTATACATAAATGAGGGAAAGAAAACCATGCAAAGATTGTATATTTTTTTTTATTGAATCATTTATATATATGTATTAAATCTCTATCCAATATCTACTGTTGAAATACATAAGAATGAAATCAAATGGGTACGTTCCATTGTTAAACTTGGGGAGTGAGGTAATCAAATGACCTTCTTGGGGCTAACTAAAGTCTCATGTTCTGGATGTCCGACTATATACCCATTACCTTACATATCAACACATGAATAGAGGAAAGAGAACTCAACATTCATACACTAAGCTATAAGCACATGCATTTTTTATGCATTTATAACTAGCATCATAACACATAATGTTATTTAGTTATAAGCTTTTGAAAAATACATTTGGAAATCAACACATGCAAGCTTACATAAAGGAAATCCATTTTATTTTACTTGATTTTGAAAATATGGATGCATGAATTCAAATGACATACCAAATTTAACATGATTGGAAAGAGGACAATCAAATATAAGCATGTGATTCATTCAACCAAACTAGTTCTTAAGGACAATCAAATCAAATAAGATTATTTAAAGAAAACCAAAGCTTCTTTATTAATTAAGTTTTAGATTTCATTTGATTTAAAGAGGAAGAGAGAAATCATCACTTATTATATTAAACCCATTCCCGCATTAATGATTTGATGTAATTTAAGAAAATATAATTAAGTTGATTTTATGGGTTAATTAAGTTGAACCTTTAATTAGATGAATTAATTACCCTTACCTATGTCACCTTAAAGTAATTAACTAAATAATTATAAGCCAACATGATATGCATGGAAAATAAACTTGCAATGATCCTAGAAATAATAAGGGGCCTAATGCAATTTGATTAATATTTAATTGGATTATAATTACTCTTATGGTTTTCCCATAAATGTGTAAACCATAATTTCATTAAACCTTTTAGGTTATTAAACACCTAAAGATCTACCCCATGATTTAATTAATTAAGTTTGATGTGATTATGATTTCAATTTACTTAAGTGATTTAAATAATTAGTTAAATCTTAATTAATTTCATTTTAAAAAGGTGAAATGAACTTAGGGAAAGGGGTCCCAACCCTATTCCTTAGTTCACTTACGAACAATGATTAATAAACTTAATTAACTAATTTATTACATTCATGGGATTAATTAATCATTAATTAACTTAAAAGAGTAGTTAAGGCTTAGTTTGTCAATTTTCTAATTAAGTGAGCAATAAAAAAGAAAATCATGGGAGAAGGTCATCCCATTAAATTAACCCACAAAATTTGGGATTAATTCCTCAAATAATTAAGTATTAATTAAGCTAATAAATTTTGTAATTAAACTCTAATTAAACCTTAATTAATGTTCAAAATTAGTTAAGATCATTTTTAATTAATTATATTCTTAAATACCTTTAAAATTAGTATTTATTTATATTTTTTATTTCTCTATGATTTTTTATTTTAGAAGTTTCATCCATTAAAATGATTAATTAAGCCTAATTAAAGCCTAATCTATTTGGCCATGTGGCATGCTTTTCCATGTGGCGTAGGGAGATTGGCTACTTAAAACTTATCTAACTCAATGCCTATGTGGAGGGAGGCGCTTTCTCATGCCATTTGATCTAAGATCGGACGGGTATGATTAATCCCATAGTTTAATAGGATTAAATTAGATCAATCTAGTGGATCTAATCACAATCATCGGTTCCAATCATGCGAAATAGATGGTGCATGATCTAACATCTTGCTAGTAAGGGAGAATGGAATCTATTCGACATTGTTCACTTGATCCAAGCTTACACAATCTCAAATAAACTCTAAAAGGATCCCACACCTTCACGACATCGATTGGAGGGGATCTAACGATCAAGACTACACTAGATCAATTTTTCCTCAAGATGCTCCAATCCATTATTGCCTAAGGATGAGTTTTGGAAGCATACCTCGCTGGAGCTCAAAATCGATGGCTCGAATGATTGAGGAAGCTTTATCTAGTGGAGATGAAGCCCTATTGAGCAACAATTGGATCAATTCCTTGATGTTCGCTCAAAAGGTGATGAACTAATGATTTGGAGCTTAGCTTTGATCAAAGTCCCACCTTTGGTGCTCAAGAAGCTTGGGAAATGGTTCATTATTCCTCGACGAGGCCTAGGGAAGGTGCGTGCAAAGTTAATTTGAGTTTGATGGAGAAATGGGGATGTTAGGTCAGAAATTGGAGTGTCATATTTTGGGACAGATGAGAATGGCATTTTTTGATTGAGGAACAAGCTTGGGAGCTTAGGGAATGGCTCTAGCAACTTGTCTTAGGTAGCTAGGGTATGAGAAATGATTTTTGTGTGTATTTGAGTAGAAATGAGAGGGTGTATACCCCCCCCCTCTCCCCGCCCTTCATCTTGATAGATAAGTATCGAGTGGGCTTGTAGTGGGCGTGGCCAGTCAACAAGTTGTGGGGTGGGAGGAGTGAGTTGGCTCGATTTGGTTCATTGAAGGTGTGGAGGTGGTGCCAAGGGAATCATGGGTGTCTTATGGGTTTCAAATGCTCTAATGGGGAGGGTGAGGCAATTTCACATCCATGGGTCAGCCAACCCCAAATTAGTTAGGCGGTGTCCTAGGTGGACCATTGGGAGAGTACCAAGTGGCGAAGGATTGGAAAAGATCACTTACATGAGTGATTTTTCTGAAGTGATGCCCTTGACCTAAGAGTAGAATTGTCATTTGGTATTGGATTTGATTTGGGCAGATTTGAAATGAGCAAAAAGTGGGTTAGCCCAAACTTCAAGTCAATTGGTTGGTTAGGTTTGATTTGACTCATTTAGGTCAAATTATGAGTAAAGTTGACCAATTAGTCAAATTAGGTCATATCAAGGATTAGGTCAAGTTCATATGATCATTTGGGATGTTTTGGTTCAATTGGTTTGGTTTAGTTTGGCATAGATTTGATTTTGGCTCATCTGAATTCATTTGGGTCAAATGGGTTAAGTTGTCAAATTTGACCAAATTGCCCAAATTGGCTTTGGTTTAGTTGACGAATTGAAGATGATTGTAGGCTTTGTTTCAATTAATTTTGATTTGGTTTTGATTTAGGCCAACTTGAACCTTTAGGTTAATTTAGGCTAAGTATGTCAATTGGGTTCAATTGGATCCAATCATGGCTTTGGTAAAGTTAAACAATCAATTTAGAATGAAGTTGAGCCATTAGTTGCAATCAATTTGGTTTATATTTTGATTTGATCTAATTTGGTCTTTTAGGTCAATTTGAGTCAACTTGGGTCAAGAGGGCCAATTGGGTTTGGTTCGACTCAATTGAAGGTCAAGTCATATTCAAATATTGATTTTGATTGGGTATGAATCATTGGTTTCAAGGGATTTGGCCTAGGTTGCAATTTGGCTAGTTTGGGCTCATATGGGTTAAGGGGTTGACTTGGTCAAATGTCCAAGTTGACTTAGTTTGACCTAATTTGTGATAATTGATCAACCTAGGGTGATCAATAATCATGATGGGAGGTTTTGATGGACTTAGTTCAATCTAATTTGTGTTGGATTAGAACTTGGCTCAAATAGGTCAAATTGGTCACTTTGGGTCAAGTGGACCAATTAGGTTTAGTTGGCTTGATTTTGGGTTGAGTTTTATTTAGTTGAGTTTATATATGGATTTGGGATTGATATATAAATTCAATTCCAATTGGGTTGGGTTGAAATGTGTTTTGGTTCATTTGATCATTTCAAGTCAAAAGGGTTAGGGTTGATTTTGGTTTGGCTTTATGATTGTAGATTTCATTTATATTTGTGAATATGATTGAAGGTATGATTGATTCATGAGAAAACCAATTTAATTTTGGATTTGGAATGAAGTAATTTGGCTAAGTCCATGGAGTTGGGTCATGTGGCTTAGGTTTGGATTTTGATTTGGTTTGATTTAGTTTGAATGATTAAAATATATATTTCATTTAAATTTGTGAATATGATTGAAAATATGATTGATTTATGAGAAAATCAATTGAGTTTGACTTCATTTGGATTAAGATTTTTCTAAGTCCATGGGAAAGGTCATATGGCTTAGGAAGGGTTTTTATTTAGTTTGATTTTGTTTTGATCATTTAAATGTATATTTGATTTATATTTAGGAAGATGGTTGAATATATAAATTTATAATGAGAAAATCAATTGATTTTGGATTGATTTGGATTAAGATTTGGCTAAGTCCATGGGATAGGTCATATGGCTTAGGAAGGGTTTGAAGTTTGGATTTGATCTTGGGCTTCAATCATTTAATTTTGGAATTTGGGTTTGGATTTGGATTTGGATTTGATACTTCAATTGAACTTGAGGTTTGGTTTGAGAAGGTGAACATGTATTGGATTTGGGTTGTAAGGTAGTTCGATTATCCTAATCCCTAAGGCATAACCTAATCCTATGGTTAAGACTTCCCAATCATACACTTATTAGGTAAACAACCTAAGTGTTTTGATGGGAAGCTTAGTGTATAGAAAACTCCTAAGTCTAAGATGGGAAGTTGAATCTGCACTCCAAAAGTTATGTCAACAGGCCTTTGGCTCCATAGTGTTGCCCTTGGAGATAGATGATTGGAAGATTGAAGCTAAGTTTCATATTATAGACTCAGATACATCTTTCATTGCTTTGCTTGGGAGATTATAGATGCATGAGAACAACATAGTTCCATCCTCTCTACATTGTATGAAGTTTGGGGAGGTGGGATCTCTGTGTGAGATCTCAAGCCATTTATAGTTTAGGTTAGCATATATGATGCTACTACCTCCTTCAAAATCAATAAGTCTATTCTCGGAACTTGGCCAAAGTTAAAAAAAGAAAAAAAAAGAAATAGAAAAAAGAAAAGAAAAGAAAATGAAATAAAGGAGATAAAATAGACTTGGAAGAAGTGGAGCGACATTAAATTCCACCGGTTCATTAATCCATTCGAACATATGGGTAGGATGATCTGATCTCCACCAGGCAGAGGAAGAGGCCAGTTCAGAGGCAATCCTAGGGTATAAAACCTATTTATTAGCCACCCAATAGAAAATATGTCCCAGCTACTAGGAGTACACCTGCTATCCATATAAACTTAGAGTCTAGTTTATAGGAAGAGTCTTATATGGTTAACACACCAGCTAGCTCTTCTCAGCAATAGATTCCCTTGGAGGGGACACTTGAGCCAAATAGCGATGAAGATCGGGCTCCAAAGCAAAGCATAAGTGTATTCAAGTCTATATGTGAAATAGTTAGGCATCAATTGGGAACCTTAGCTATAACCCCATTTGTCCTCTCAAAAAGCTGAGGTTTTGGTAGTTAAGGAAGCCCATAAGTCATCCACATGTGTGAAGATGTAGAGGTTCTTTTTGGGAGCATCATCCTCAAGTAAAGAAGTTGATGTAGAACTTTAGGATGATTCATATAGAGATTTAATAAAATTACTTTTGATTGGTACATGGCTTGTGTTTAAAATTTAATAAAGAAAAGGTTAATCCCACATACTTGGTCAAAGCACAGGTTAGACTACTTTGAAATAATATGGAAGAACAAATGCAAGATCTCTCAATTATGACCAAGACTAGGATTTGGTATAGTGGGTCTATTCAATGATGATGATTACTGCTTTGTCATCACCAATCATTTGGAGTCAAATAGGTTTTTTTCAAATCACATTAACTCATATGAGGAGCTGTGCTTAGAAACATTAAATGATCCAGACGATTTTAAAGTCAGAGATGCACCACTAGAGTTTGAAGAAGAAATCAAGTCAACCATCGATGAGCTCAAGGAAATCAACTTAGAAGGCGAAAGATCCATGCCCGATACATCAGTTCTTTGTGAATGAAATGACGTTAGGCTATTGATTGAGGTTTAAGTACTACTTTGCATGGAGCTATGAAGAGATGCCTGTATTAGCTCCTGATATAGCAATCCACAAACTAGCAATAGAGCTTACTACTAACCCTATTAAGCAAGATCCTAAATTCATTCTATTATACATAGAACAATAAGTCATTTATGAAGCAAAGAAACTGATCAATATTGGCTTCATCCGAGAAGAAAAATACCTTACCTGGTTAGCAAGCATTGTCTAAGTTAAGAAAAAGAATGATCAAATTCACATATGCGTCAATTTTAGAGATTTAAATAAGGCATGTCCAAAAGATGAATTTCCACTACCAATCCCAGAGCTGATGGTGGAAATTGTCTCATCTGATGCAATATTCTTTTTCATGGATGGCTCATCTAGATATAACCAAATAAAGATGGCCCCTAAAGATGAAAGAAACACAGCTTTTAAAACCCCGATCAGAATCTATTATTATAAGGTCATGCCTTTCAGCCTTAAATGCCAGTGCTAAATACCAGTGGGCTATGACACAAATCTTCAATGAACTCATTCATCATCAAGTCGAGTGTTATGTCGATGGTCTCATGGTGAAAAGTAGAGAAAAGGAAAACCATTTCTTTGACTTGAGAGTAATTTTTGAATAGTTAAGATAATTTAACCTCAAAATGAACCCCCTAAAGTGTTCATTCATAGTAGATTTAAAGAAATTCTTTGGGTTTGTTGTCTGACACTAGGGAATTGAAATTGATGCGGAGAAGATCAACATGATATTAAAAATGCCACCCCCTATTAGAAATGCCACCCCCTAAAAGTAACTCAACTCAGATCATTTCAAGGGAGCTTAGCATATCTAAGATGCTTTATATCCAACCTATTAAGAAGATGTCATCCATTCTCCGCACTTATCAAAAAAGATGCCAAGTTCAACTGGGATGGTAAGTGTGAGCATGAAGGGAAGATTTTGATGATTTACTAGTTCTAATCCTATCCGAGCTTTTCATACTTTACACTATGTTAGATGACTCCCTTGGCACTGTTGGCCCAATGATGAAGGGAAGGAAAATGCACTCTCTATCTATCATCTCATCTCTACTAAGGAAATTATCCACCCATTGAGCGCTAGCTTTAATCTTTGCATCCCAAAAGCTACAACACTACATGCTTACTCATAAGGTGAACTTAACCTCTAGGATCAATCCACTAGTAGGACAAGGCTAAATGTTGTGATGATCCTCTCATTTGACATTACCTTCATACCCCTCTATGCGGTGACAAGCCAAGCTCTAGCGAATTTCTACAAACACACCAACTTCCTGCTAACTCTCATCTTAGTGATGATCTCCCCGATGAACTAATCATGAACTTAGGGGATACTAGCATTCACCACTGGCATATGTACTTTGATGGTGCGGCTTCCTCTCAAAGAGGAGAAGAACCACAATCTACTAGTCTAGGAAAGGCAGGGGT
The DNA here is from genome assembly GCA_021442155.1 of Cymbidium sinense. Lineage (NCBI taxonomy): Eukaryota > Viridiplantae > Streptophyta > Magnoliopsida > Asparagales > Orchidaceae > Cymbidium > Cymbidium sinense. Next base: position 37,279 of record JAKCPB010000626.1, read on the forward strand.
AGGAACAGTTCTCTTAACTCTAGACCACGATGTGATGAGATTCTCATATTATCTATCTAATCCTTGCACCAACAACGAACCCAAATAAGAGGCTCTGATTGCCTGTCTGGAGTTAGCCATTACTCTAAGCATCCAAAACATCAATATCTTCAGGGATTCTTAGCTAGTTATCAACCAAATTGATAGGTACTACTAGGTTATAAAGCCCAAGGTCCATCACTACCATAACTATACCATAACGTTATTGGCCCAAATCCCAGAGGTTACCATTTATAAGATTCCTCGAAGAGAGAATGCCATAGTGGATGTTTTAGCCAAGCTTGCCAAGGAGTTGGCATGCTCGAGGATGAGTCCATATCAATAAAGGTCCAAAATAGATAAGTCATATCCTTTATTGTTATTGAAGTCATCAAAAAGCACTCTCTTCAAGGAGAGGTTGCCATTTCCAAGAAAGATGAGGAGTTAGATTAGAGGAAACCATTCATGGAATACCTAAATAAAGGCAAACTACCTCAAGAGAAGTCCCAAGCCTATCAGATAAAGTAGAGAGTACTTTCCTATACTCTTGTGGATGTTATCTTATACCAGTGGTCCTTTGATCATATGTGGTTAAATTTTTTTAGACAAGTACGAAGCCCATAAGATCATGACTAAGGTACACTCAGGATTATGTGGAGCCAACCAATCTGGTCTGAAGAGAAAAGCCAAGTTTAAGAGACTAGGAGACCACTGGCCATCGATGATCAAAGATTATGTGGATATGACTAGGCAATGCCACCAATGTAAAATACATGGTGTGGTCCTACACCAACCACCCAGTATTCTACATACTACATTGGCCTCATGGACATTCGAGTGTTGGGTTTCTAACATAGTGGGTCCGACTGATTCTCCTTCTTCCAAGGGTCATCTGTTCACCGTAGCTACTATAGGCTACTTTTCAAAATGGGTGAAGGTGATTTCGCTCGAAGAGGTCACAGCTCAGTATGTGCTCCAATTTTTTAGGAACCATATCGTATATAGGTTTGGAGTGCCTCGATGACTTATACCCATTAATGGTACTGCATTCAAGAGCACCAAGATCAACAACTTTGCCCAGAGACATAGTATAGATTAGAGATATTCTACCATCAACTACCCGAGGGCAAATGGCTTAGCAGAAGTCTTCAATAAAACTCTCATCCAAATACTAAAGAATACACTCGACAATAATAAGAGATAGTGGCATGAGAAGTTAGTTGAAGCCTTGTGGGCCTACCACACCACATATAGATCTCCAACTTAGTTTTCTCCTTTCTCCTTAGTGTATGGGTTTGAAGTTGTTCTACCATTAGAAGTCCAACTCCCATCACTAAGGATAGCTGTGGGTTGCAAGATCACAACAAAATAGAATGCCAAGTGGTGGAGGAGAGATGCCTATGAGTATGCCAAAAATATGAGTTATACAGAGCTAAAATGATTCAAGATCACAACATGTTGGTCCATCCTAGAGCTATTCAAGTAGAAGAGCTTATTTTAGTTATAAGGAGATAAATTATTGTCCATCGTAAGATGGGAGGCAAGTTTTAACCCACTTGGGAAGGCCCTTTTTCCATAGAGAAGGCCTACCAAGGAGGATCTTATCGCCTTATTTATCATAAGAGAGTCCAATGCTCCCAATCAATTGGCTCTACTTAAATAAATATTATAAATTATGTTTGAAAATAATTATCATCAATGAAAATTCTATTTCAAATTCAATCTCTTCCATGTTGAAAGTATTCTTATTTGTGAATCTGTCACGATGTGTTTAGGGTTGGTGTAAGGAACTCGAGCAGCATCCTATCCTTCATTGACACAAAACAAATACAAATGATACACAAACATATAAAATAAACACATATATTTTGTCTCGAGCTACTCACTTAAGTGCTCTAGGTCGATAGATTACCCTACTAGTGTGTCACCCCAGAGATCTTCTTGCTTTAGAGGATGTAAGTATGTTACGCTTTCCTTACTTTCGTGGCCACTACACACCAATGAGCACCTTATTAGCTTGGTATGCCTTACTACGTGGTTGGTAAGCTACGTCATGTTGGCTTCGTTTAGGAGGATGTGAGTTTCCTACACATTATTCTTCGATTAGCCTTCATACACTGACTAGGTTGTGTATATTTGAGGTTTAGGATAAGTCCCCTTGCGGCTCCTTCCCTCCTGATTACTTTAACTTTGAGTCCAGCCCTTCCTCGTGGCTCCCCGCTTAGTAGTCACTCTAGGTTAGATAACATTTGTCCCATTGCTGACAGAATATTCTAATTATCAGTTCTACTTGGAAAGTTGTAAGCCTACACGCTATCTTTCCAGATTGATCATTGCACACCAATGGGCACCTTAGGTTGGTTGGTTCTCACTATGTTGATGGATACACCACTCATGCTGATTGATACACCTTAGGTTGGTTCATTCTCGCACCTTAGGATACACCACTCATGACATATGTATGTCTACTACACTTTCTCTTTAGGTTGGCCATCGTACATCTATAAACTTTCTTTTCCAGGGCTTAGGGTAATGCCCCTGGCTGCACTTCCCATGTGGGCACTATATTTAGATCACATTCTTTGTGATCCCATTTAGACACTACCTGGGTTACTATCAGATTGGATAGTTCCCCTTTCTTAGTAACCTCCCCTATGGTTGGAGAATCCGTCCTCCCTTGGTCCAGTAAATCTAAGATATTTTGAGTCTAACATAACCCCTTATTTGTCTGGTCCATCACACACCAATAGGATCCATGCAAATATATAAACAAAATATATATTCACTTGTGGATTAGGAGGACACCCCTAGCGGTACCTTTTCCCAAGAAGGAATCTTATCTTTAGGATAGTGTTAGAAAAACTCCCTATAAGAATCGCCTGATAACTCATGAATTGATATAACTCCCCAAAGACATTCACTCATTAGTTGCTCCTAAGTCAGGTTCAATTTGTTGTGCTACCAATAGGTCACCCTAGCAATTGTTCCCTGCTATAGAAGATGTAAGTCTGTTATGCCTTCTTTCTAGCACAACCATTGCACACCGAAAGACAACCCCTTAGGTTGGCTTGCTCTGTCCCATGACCAATATACTATCCCTTTGGATTTATAAATCTGAGATAGGACAAGTCTGATATAGCCCCTTCTCAGTGGGCCCATCACACACTGATATGGTCCATAAATTAAATATATCATATTTCACTAAGCTCCATCCCTAGCGGATATGCCCTCAATTCAAAATCAAACTAAACCAAATAAACCATATTAAATCACATGATATTAATATAAAATTAATCCTAACTAGTTTTGAGTTGACATAAGTCCTCAATGACATTCACTCAGTAGTCGCCCTAGCTAGGTTGGATTTGTTGTGCATCCAACAAGTCACCCTAGTGGGTATTCCTCGCTTTGGAAGATGTAAGTTTGCTACACCTTCTTCCTAGCATAGTTGTTGCATGCCAAAAGGCAACCCCTTAGTTTTGCTAGCACTACCCCACAGCCGATAGGCTATCCTTTTAGATTTATAAACTAGAGGTAGGTTAAGGCTGATATAGCCCCTTCTTAGTTGGTCCCTCACACATCAACAGGGTCCATAGATTAATCCCATAGCTTAATAGGATTAAATTAGATCGATCTAGTGGATCTAATCACAATTATCGGTTCCAATCTTGCAAAATAGATGGTGCTTGATCTAACATCATCCTAGTGAGGGAGAATGAATATGTTCAACATTGTTCACTTGATCCAAGATTACACAATCTCAGATAAACTCTAAAAGGATCCCACACCATCACGACATCGATTGGAGGGGATCTAACGATTAAGACTACATGAGATCAAGTTTTCCTCAAGATGCTCCAATCCATTATTGCCTAAGGATGAGTTTTGGAAGCATACCTCACTGGAGCTCAAAATTGATGGCTCGAATGATTGAGGAAGCTTCTTCTAGTGGAGATGAAGCCTTATTGAGCAGCAATTGGATGAATTCCTTGATGTTCGCTCGAAAGGTGATGAACTGATGATTTGGGGCTTAGCTTTGATCGAAGTCCCACCTCTGGTGATCGAGAAGCATGGGAAATGGTTCATTATTCCTCGACGAGGCCTAGGGAAGGTGCCTGCAAAGTTAATTTGAGTTTGATGGAGAAATGGGGACATTTGGTCAGAAATTGGAGTGTCATATGTTGGGACATACGAGAATGGCATTTTTTGATTGAGAAACAAGCTTGGGAGCTTAGGGAATGGATCTAGCAACTTGTCTTAGGTAGCTAGGGTATGAGGAATGATTTTTGTGTGTATTTGTTTGGAAATGAGAGGTGTACTACCCTTGCCCTTCATCTGATATAGTGGTATCGAGCTTGGCTTGTAGTGGACGTCTCAATGAGTGAGTATGTGGAGGAGGTGAGTTGGCTCGAGTTGAAGGTGTGGAGGTGGTCGCCAAGGAGGAATCATGGGTGTCTTATGGGTTTCAAATGCTCTAATGGGGAGGGTGAGGTGATTTCACATCATGGGGACCCAACCACCCCTTAGGTCGTTGGGCGGTCCTAGAACCATTGGGAGAGTACCAAGGGTGGATTGGAAAAGATCACTTACATGGGTGATTTTTCTCATGTGATGCCCTTGAACTAAGAGTAGAATGGTCATTTGGTATTGGATTTGAAAGATTTGAAATGAGAAAAAGTAAACTTCAAGTCAATTGGAGTTGATTTAGTTTTACTCATAAGTTAAATTATGTTAGGTTGGGTCAAGTTGACCAATTAGTCAAATTAGGTCAAACCAAGAATTAGGTCAAGTTCATATGATCATTTGGGATGTTTTGGTTCAATTGGTTTGGTTTAGTTTATCATAGATTTGATTTTGGCTCAATTGAATTTATTTGGGTCAAATGGGTTAAGTTGTCAAATTTGACCAAATTGTCCATATTGGCTTTGGTTTAGTTGACCAATTGAAGATGATTATAGGCTTTGTTTCAATTAATTTTGATTTGGTTTTGATTTAGGCTAACTTTAACCTTTAGGTTAATTTAGGCTAAGCATATCAATTGGGTTCAATTGGATCCAATCATGGCTTTGATAAAGTTCAATAATCAATTTAGAATGAAGTTGAGCCATTAGCTGCAATCAATTTGGTTTATATTTTGATTTGATCCAATTTTGTCTTTTAGGTCAATTTTAGTCAACTTGGGTCAAGAGGGCCAATTGGGTTTGGTTCTACTCAATTGAAGGTCAAGTCATATTCAAATATTGATTTTGATTTGGGAGTCATTGGTTTCATGGATTAGTTGCAATTTGGCTAGCTTGGGTTCATATTGACTTGGTCAAATGTCCAAGTTGACTTGGTTTGACCTAGATAATTGATCAACCTAGGTGATCAATCATGATGGAGGTTTTGATGGACTTAGTTCAATCTAATTTGTGTTAGAACTTGGCTCAAGTCAAATTGGCCACTTTGGGTCAAGTGGACCAATTAGTTTTGATTTTGGGTTGAGTTTGATTTAGTTGAGTTTATATATGGATTTGGGATTGATATATAAGTTCAATTGTAATTGGAAATGTTTTGGTTCATTTGATCATTTCAAGTCAAAAGGGTTAAGTTGGGTTTGACTTGATTTAGTTTGGCTTTATGATTGTAAATTTCATTTATATTTGTGAATATAATTGAAGGTATGATTGATTCATGAGAAAATCAATTTAATTTTGGATTTGGTGAAGTAATGGCTAAGTCCAAGTGTCAGTTTGGATTTTGATTTGGTTTGGTTTAGTTTGAATGATTTAAATATATATTAATTTGTCAAGATGATTGAAAATATGATTGATTTATGATAAATCAATTGAGTTTGACTTGATTTGGATTAAGATTCAATGGATAGGTCATATGGCTTAGAAGGGTTTTATTTAGTTTGATTTAGTTTTGATTTAAATATATATTTGATTTATATTTAGGAAGATGGTTGAAGATATAAATTTTATGAGAAAATCAATTGATTTTGGATTGATTTGGATTAAGATTTGGCTAAGTCCATGGATAGGTCATATGGTTTAAAGGGAAGGGTTTGATCATGGGCTTCAATCATTTAGTTTTGGAATATTGGTTTGGATTTGGATTTGATTCAATTGAACTTGAGGTTTGGTTTGAGATGGTGAAAAGGATTTGGGTGTAGGTTGATTATCCTAATCCCTAAGGCATAACCTAATCCTATGGTTATTACTTCCCAATCATAAGACACTTCTAACAATTAGGTAAACACTTAACCTAAGCCTAAAGATGGGTTAACCATAGGATGGGAAGTCTTAGTGTATAGAAAACTCCTAAGTCTAAGATGGGAAATTGAATCCGCACTCCAAAAGTGAGGTCAACAGGCCTTTGGCTCCATAGTGTTGCCCTTGGAGATAGATGATTGGAAGATTGAAGCCAAGTTTCATATTATAGACTCAGATACATCTTTCATTGCTTTTCTTGGGAGACTATAGATGCATGAGAACAACATAGTTCCATCCTCTATATCGTATGAAGTTTGTGAGAGGTGATGCCATCGTATTCTAAGAGATCTCAAGCCATTTATAGTTTATGAGGTCGATATATGTGGATGCGGCTTACTACCTCCCTCAAAATCAATAAGTCTATTCTCACGAACTTGGCCAAAGTTAAAAAAAAAAAAAAAATAAAGAGAAATAGAAAAAGAAAAGAAAATAGAAAATAAAAAATGAAATAAAAGGGAGCTGAAATAGACTTGGAAGAAGTGGAGCCTGACGTTAAATTCCACCCACGGTTCATTAATCCATTCGAACATATGGGTAGGATGACCTGACCTCCACTGCAGGAAGAGGCCGGTGAGGCAATCCTGGTAGAAAACCTCTTTATTTGCCACCCAATAGAAAATATGTCCCGCTAGAGTACACCTTATCCACATAGACTTAAGTCTTGTCATAGGATAAGTCTTATGGTTAACACACCTCTTCTTAATAGATTCCCTTGAGGGGACACTTGAGCATAGAAGATCCTCCAAAGCAAAGCATAAGTGTATCCAAGTCTATATGTGAAATAGGCATCTTGGGAACCTTAGCTATAACCCCACTTTCCTCTCAAAAGGAGGTTTTGGTAGTTAAGGAAGCTAAGTCATCCACATGTGTGAAGATGTGGAGATTCTTGGGAGCATCATCCTCAAGTAAAGAAGTTGATGTAGAACTTTAGGATGATTCATATAGAGATTTATTAAAATTACTTTTTGATTGGTACATGGTCTGTGTTTAAAATTTAGTAAAGAAAAGGTTAATCCCACATACTTGGTCAAAGCACAGGTTAGGCTACTTTGAAAGAATATGAAAGAACAAATGCAAGATCTCTCAATTATGACCGACTAGATTTGGTACAAGGTCTATAATGATGATGACCGCTAGTATCACCAATCATTTGGAATCAAATAGTTTTTTCAAATCACATTAACTCATATGAGGAGATGTGCTTAGAAACATTAGATGATCCAGATGATTTTAAAGTCAGAGATGCACAACTAGAGTTTGAAGAAGAAATCAAGTCAACCATCGATGGGGAAATCAACTTAGGAATCAAGAAGATCCACGCCAAAGATACATCGCTTCTTTATTGAATCAAATTGAAACTAATGACTTAGTTTTGGCTATTGATAGCATGGAGTGAAGAGATGCCTGATATTCTCGACATAGCTCCATAAAACTAGCAATAGAGCTTACTACTAACCCTATTAAGCTCCAAAATGCACATATGTCATTTATGAAGTCAAAGAAACTCATATTGGCTTCATCCGAGAAGAAAATACCTACTAGCAAGCATTGTCTAAGTTAAGAAAAAGAATGATTAAATTCACATATGCATCAATTTTAGAGATTTAAATAAGGCATGTCCAAAAGATGAATTTCCACTACCAATCCCTGAGCTGATGGTGAACATTTCCTCATCTTATGCAATATTCTTTTTCTTGGATGGCTTATCTAGATATAACCAAATAAAGATGGCCCCTAAAGATGAAAGAAACAACTTTTAGAACCCGATCGAATCTATTATAAGGTCATGCCTTTCACCTTAAAATGCCGATAATAAATACCTTCATGAACTCATTCATCATCGAATCTTCAATGAACTCATTCATCATCAAGTCGAGTGTTATGTCGATGGTCTCATGGTGAAAAGTATTGAAAAGGAAAACCATCTCTTTGACTTGAGAGTAGTTTTTGAACAAGCTAAGATAATTTAACCTAAAATGCCCCCCAAGTGTTCATTCATAGTATTTTAAGGAAATTTTTTTCACAGGGAATTGAAATTGATGCGAGAAGATCAATATGATATTAGAAATGCCACCCCTTATTAGAAATGCCACCAAAAAGTTTAACTCAACTCGATCATTTCAAGCTTAGAATATATAAGATGCTTTATATCCAACCTATTGAGAAGATGTCATCCATTCTCAAGACTTATCAAAAAAGATGCCAAGTTCAACTAGGATGGTAAGTGTGAGCATGCCTTCAAAGATATGAAGTATTATGACACTCTTCATTCCCCTATCCGCAAGTCATACTGCTATGTTAGACCCTTGCGCTTTGGCCCAAGCCAATAATGAAGGGAAGGAAAATGCACTCTACTATCTCATCACTAATCTCTCAAGGCAATTATCCACCCATTGAGAAGCATTAGCTTTAATCTTTGCATCCCAAAAGCTACAACACTACATGCTTACTCATAAGGTGAACTTAACCTCTAGGATCAATCCACCATAGATCTCATGCTAATGCTATCCGACGGTTGGCATGATGCTCCATGATCCTCTCACAATTTGACATTACCTTCATACCCCTCTAGTGCCATATTTTTCTACACAAGACAACCCACATCCCGCTAACTCTCATGATCTCCTCGATGAACTAATCATAAACTTAGGGGATACTAGCATTCACCACTGGCATATGTACTTTGACGGTGTGACTACCTCTCAAAGAGGAGAAGAACCACAATCTACTAGTCTAGGAAAGGTAGAATAGTTCTCTTAACTCGACCATGATGATGAGATTCTCATATTATCTATCTAATCTTGCACCAACAATGAACCCAAATATGAGGCTCTTTGCGAGTTAGCCATTACTCTAAGCATCCAAACAATATCTTCGGGATTCTTAGCTAGTTATCAACCAAATCGATTATTAGGTTATAAAGCCCAAGCTCCATCACTACCATAACTATACCATAGGGTTGTTGGCCCAAATCCTAGAGGTTACCATTTATAAGATTCCTCGAAGAGAGAATGCAATAGTGGATGTTTTAGCCAAGCTTTCCAAGGAGTTGGCATGCTCAGAGGATAAGTCCATATCAATAAAGGTCCAAAATTGATAAGTCATATCCTTTATTATTATTGAAGTCATCAAAAAGCACTCTCTTCAAGGAGAGGTTTCCATTTCCAAGAAAGATGAGGAGTTAGATTAGAGGAAACCATTCATGGAATACCTAAATAAAGGCAAACTACCTCAAGAGAAGTCCCAAGCCTATCAGATAAAGTAGAGAGTACTTTCCTACACTCTTATGGATGTTATCTTATACCAGTGGTCCTTTGATCATATGTGGTTAAATTTTTTAGACAAGTATGAAGCCCATAAGATCTAAAGTACACCGGATTATGTGGAGCCAACCAACTGGTCCAAGATAAAAGCCAAAAAGAGACTAGATACCACTTCATCGATGATCAAAGATTATGTGGATATGATCATGCCACCAATGTCAAATACATGGTGTGTGGTCCTACACCAACCACCCAACATTCTACATCCTACATTGGCCTCATGGACATTCGAGTGTTGGGTTTCTGACATAGTGGGTCTGACTGATTCTCCTTCCTCCAAGTGTCATATGTTCACCTTAGCTGCTACAGGCTACTTTTCAAAATGGGTGAAGGTGATTTCACTCAGAGAGGTCACAACTCAGTATGTGCTCTAATTTTTAGGAACCATATCGTATATAGGTTTGGAGTGCCTCGATGACTTATACCTGATAATGGTACTGCATTCAAGAGCACCGAGATCAACAACTTTGCCCAGAGACATAGTATAGATTGGAGATATTCTACCATCAACTACCCAGGGCAAATGGCTTAGCAGAAGCCTTCAATAAAACTCTCATCCAAATACTAAAGAATACACTCAATAATAAGAGAGGCATGAGAAGTTAGTCCTTGTGGGCCTACCACACCACATATAGATCTCCAACTTAGTTTTCTCTTTCTCCTTAGTGTATGGGTTTGAAGTTGTTCTACCATTAGAAGTCCAACTCCCATCACTAAGGATAGCTGTGGGTTTCAAGATCACAACAAAATAGAATGCCAAGTGGTGGTTAGAAGAGCTCAAAGGTTTGGAAGAGAGATGCCTACGAGCATGCCAAAAATATGAGTTATACAAAGCTAAAATTATTCAAGATCACAACATGTTGGTCCATCCTAGAGCTATTCAAGTAGAAGAGCTTATTTCAGTTATAAGGAGACAAATTATTGTCCATCGTAAGATGGGAGGCAAGTTTTAACCCACTTGGGAAGGCCCTTTTGCCATAGAGAAGGCCTACCAAGGAGGATCTTATCAGCTTATTTATCATAAGAGAGAGCGTCCAATGCTTCCAATCAATTGGCTCTACTTAAATAAATATTATAAATTATGTTTGAAAATAATTATCATCAATGAAAATTCTATTTCAAATTCAATCTCTTCCATGTTGAAAGTATTCTTATTTGTGAATCTGCCATGATGCGTTTAGGGTTGGTGTAAGGAACTCGAGCAGCGTCCTATCCTTCATTGACATAAAACAAATACAAACGATACACAAACATATAAAATAAACACATATATTTTGTCTCGAGCTACTCTGAGTTAAGATAACGCCCGGACTCACTGTTAGTCTGGGCCGATGTACTACCCTACTAGTGTGTCACCCCAGAGGTCTTCTTTGTTTAAAGGATGTAAGTATGTTACACTTTCCTTACTTACGTGGCCACTACTCACCAATGAGCACCTTATTAGTTTGGTAGGCCTTACTACGTGGTCAGTAAGCTACGTCATGTTGGCTTTGTTTAAGAGGATGTGAGTTTCCTATGCATTATTCTTCGATTAGCCTTCATACACTGACTGGGTTGACTATATTTGAGGTTTAGGATAAGTCCCCTGCTCCTTCCTCCCGACATTTCAAGTTTAAGTCCATTCCTCTGGCTCTCGAGTCTCTCTAGGTTAGATAACATTTGTCCCATCACTGACAGACTATTCTAATGATTAGTTCCGCTTGGAAAGTTGTAAGCCTACACACTTTCTTTCCAGATTGATCATTGTACACCAATGGGCACCTTAGGTTGGTTGGTTCTCACTATGTTCATGGATACACCACTCATGCTGATTGATACACCTTAGGTTGGTTCGTTCTTGCACCTTAGGATACACCACTCATGACATATGTAAGTCTACTACACTTTCTCCTTAGGTTGGCCGTCGTACATCTATAAGCTTTCTTTCCGTGGGCTTGGATAATTCCCTAGCACTTCCCATGTGGGCACTATATTTAGATCACATTCTTTGTGATCCCATTTAGACACTACTGACTACTATATTTCCCTTTCAGTAACCTCCCCTATGGTTGGAGAATCTGTCCTCCCTTGGTCCAGTAAATCTAAGATAGGTTGAGTCTGACATAGCCCCTTATTTGTGTGGCCCATCGCACACCAATAGGATCCATGCAAATATATAAACAAAATATATATTCACTTGTGGATTAGGAGGACACCCCTATCGGTACCTTTTCCCAAGAAGGTATCTTATCTTTAGGGTAGTGTTAGTAAAACTCTCTATAAGAATCGCCTAATAACTCATGAGTTGATATAAGTCCCAAAAGACATTAACTCATTAGTTTCCCCTAAGTCGGGTTCAATTTGTTGTGCTACCAATAGGTCACCCTAGTAGTTGTTCCCTGCTTTAGAAGATGTAAGTCTGTTATGCCTTCTTTCTAGCATAACCATTGCACACCAAAAGACAACCCCTTAGGTTGGCTAGCTCTGTCCCATGACCAATAGACTATCCCTTTGGATTTATAAATTTGAGATAGGCCAAGTCTGATATAGCCCCTTCTCAGTGGGTCCATCGCACACTGACATGGTCCATAAATTAAATATATCATATTTCACTAAGCTCCATCCCTAGTGGATATGCCCTCAATTCAAAATCAAACTAAATCAAACAAACCATATTAAATCACATGATATTAAGATAAAATTAATCCTAACTAGTTTTGAGTTGACATAAGTCCTCAATGACATTCACTCAGTAGTCACCCTAGCTAGGTTGGATTTGTTGTGCATCCAACAGGTCACCCTAGTGGGTATTCCTCACTTTGGAAGATGTAAGTTTGCTACACCTTCTTCCTAGCATAGTCATTACAGGCCAAAAGGCAACCCCTTAGTTTGGCTAGCTCTACACCACAGTCGGTAGGCTATCCTTTTAGATTTGTAAACTAGAGGTAGGTTAAGGTTGATATAACACCTTTTGGGTCCTCACACACCATGTGGTCCACAGATTAACAAATTAAATTAAACCCAATTTTTTCCCTGGAGTTAAATCACACCCTTCTCCCTGGAGCCCCAAATCATATATAAATAAGTCAAGCAAATAAATTAAATCCAAAAACAACCTCCCCAATGGAACCAAATTAAACCAACTCCCTAGTAGAGTCTAAATCAAAGAAATCCAACCAAACACTTATCCCTAGTGGATACATCCCCAAACAAATCTATGAAATCAAAGTCAAATCCCAATCCCCAGTGGAAAGCCCAAACCTTCTTCCCAAGTTTCATAAACTGAATCCAACTTAGAGCCCATATCTCTAGTAGATATGCTACCACATCATTAAAATAAAATAAATTAAAGTTCATTCAATCAAATCCCATGGATTATAGATTCTTATCTGGATCTTCTTTCCACAAAGCTTATAATTAAATCAAATTTAAACCTATAGATTTTCTTCTTCTGCCTCGACATAGACTTCATGTCATGTCCAATGCATGTGATCCCCAGTGATCTCCTTCCATGTCCTTGTTTGAATTCTCATTAATTTTTCTCTTATGCACACCTTTAATACTTCAACCAAAATCCTAACAATGTATTCATTAAATTACAACATCTTAATACATCAACATTTTATGATTTGTGATGTGCTCAAACTAACTATACAATATCATGCTAAACATATTATAGTGTGAATTAACACATATTATAATATATATGTTATATTATAATTTGCTATAATATAATATATTTTCTAACATTGTACCTCATTAGAATAACTTAAAAGGAACAAATAACAAAATTCTTTCAAAATATGAATAATGTTCATTTGGGATGTAAAATTATTATGTTTCTATTAGAAATGGTACAAAATAGCATAATTTTGGTGTTACTTCTTGGCGTGTGCCATGAATTTGGCCAAATTCTTTCATCTCAACCTTCAAAGTAACAATTTTGTGAGTTTTGAACCAATGTTTTATAACGAATGTAAAACATACTAAAATGTACAATAACATTTAGTAACACACCACCACATTCATATATATGTGAAGTTATATTATTATGTACATTATATTTTAATATGCTTTTATATAATATATTATCTTACATTAGTCCTTAAAATGAATCAGTTTAAGTAAATAATTTATTAAATTTAGTTGAAAAATGAACATTCATTTTGGATGGAAAATTCCATTCTTTTGATTAAATGACACACCATAGCACACCCCTAATGTTGTTCCCTAAAGGTTACCTTAAATTTGGCCAAATCCTATCATCTCAGTCTATAAATTAGTATTTTTATGAACTATACTAGTACAACTCTACATCATACTATAACAAACTAAAATATGGTAAACAACAAGTAGTAATACAGTATAGAATGCATGATGCCACTATGTTATGGCATCCTATATCATAATACACTATAACATAATATATTATATTATAATCCATATCACATCACAAGGGATGTAAGATAAAAAAATTAAAAATATTAGTCTAAATAATAAAAAACTATATATTTTAGTCATATCACATATTTTAAATTGAAATAATATATATTATGATGCCATGCTCTACCTATTATGAATTTAATAAATTCCACCATTTTAAAGTCTAAGTCAACATTTTAATAAATAATGCTAGTAGGCTCAATCGCATGATTATAAAATAAAAAGAATTTAAAATGCATAGAATAATATATTATGATATATGATGTTATACTATACTACAACATATAATAGTATTTTGGAACATAAAATCTTACTTTTTAGACTACAAGTTGCGTAGCACACCTTTGGTACTATAACCTAATTCCCACTTCAAATTTAACAAATTTCATCTTTTGATTTACTTAATCAATATTTTTATGATTTATATTAATATAGACTATAGGGCACAATGCCATAATATACTAAAATATTTCAAAACATTATATAACATCCAAAAACACATTATTACATGCTCAAATATATGATGACATTATACTATAATATACAGTTATATAATATGATTTAAGGATAGGGTTTAAGGTATTCAAATATCTAATAGTTGAGGGAAAGTCTCTCAAAGAAATTTTCTTTAGCTACCATAACTATGTTAGGATTTGGTCATTCTTTAAATCTACTCTTAATGACATCTTAATTCAAGGTTTAGGGTTTAGGATTTAGTGTTAGTTTAGGATTTAGGGTTGGGTTTAGGGTTTAGGGTTTAGGGTTTGGGGTTTAGGTTTAGGGTTTAGGATTGTAAGTTTTAGGGTTTAGGGTTTAGGGTTTATCATTTAGGGTTTTTAAAGTTTAGGGTTTAGGGTTTTAGTTTTAGATTTAGGGTTTCAATTTTAGTTTATGGTTTAAGGTTTTTTTTAATAGAGAACAAATTTAGATTCAACATTTCTTCTTTTCGATTTCATCAACCAAGTAGCACCCCAAGTTTTCCAAGACACAAGTGATAACATAGATTAAAAATGAGCACCCATAGAGCAAATCAAAGACCCTAGATAAGTATAAACGTCTCTACTATAAAGACACAGTTCCATAAGTAGCAGATCAGATCGATCGTTCTTTAGTTTCTCCGAACATCGAACCAACCCCTCTCAGTAGGGATCCACCATCGTATCCCAGATCTCTTCCTCCACCACCACCACGGTTGTAACCTTCATCTCTCCTACTGCCTCCATAACCACCGACCACCACCTCCATATCCCCCAACACCTCCAGATCCCCCACCACCACTGCAATAATCGCCGCTCCGCCTTCGCCACCACCACTAGATCTTGATTAAGCCTAGTTGATAGTGATGTTCCTACAGTCAAGGTTCTACCCATTCTTAAGGATTAGGGTTAGTTTAGGGTTTAGGGTTTGTTTAAGGTTTAGGGCTTAGGGTTTAGGGTTTAGGGTTTAGGGTTGTAGGTTTTAGGCTTTATGGTTCAGGGTTTAGGGTTTAGGGTTTAAGGTTTAGGGTTTTGGGTTTTAGGTTTAGGGTTTAGGGTTTAGGGTTTAGGGATGTAGGTTTAGGGTTGTAAATTTAGGGTTTAGGGTTAGTCTTTGAGTTTAAGTTTTAGTTTTTAGGGTTAGAGTTTTTTTTTATATAAATTTAAGCAAACTGGCATGTTTAGGTTTATTTAGTTTATTTTTATTAATTTGAATTTCAATTAATTTTAATTTATTTTTTTAGTTTAGCTTTTTTAAGTTTATTTATTTTAGTTTAGGCTTTTTTTTAGATTATTTTTTAGGATTAGGTTTGTTTTTTAGTTATGTTTTACTTTATATTTTTAGGTTTAGGTTTGGTTTTATTTTATTTTTTAGGTTTGGGTTTTAGGTTTTATTCTAGGTGCATTTTTAGGTTTTATTTTTTTTAGTTTAGGTTTTGTTTATTTTAGTTTATTTTGTTATTTAGGTTTAAGTTTAGTTTATTTTAGGTTTATGTTTAGGTTTTATTTATTTTAGTTTAATTTTTTGTTTATTTTGTTTTGTTTATTTGATTTTTAATTTTAGGTTTAGTATATTTTTATTTTAGAATTTAGGTTTTATTTTTTATTTATTTTTCAGTTTTATTTTTAGGTTCATATTTTAGGTTTAGGTTTTTATTTAATTTTTAATTTATTTTATTTTAGGTTTATTTTATTTTTATTTTACTTTTGGTTTTTATTTTATTTAAGTTTTTTATTCTTAGGTTTATTTTATTTTTTTATTTTAGTTTAGCTTCTTATTTTAGTTTAGGTTTTTTTTATTTTTATTTTATTTTTTTTATGTTTAAGATTAGGTTTTAGTTTTATTTTATTTAATTTTCTATATATCAGGGTTTATTTATTTATTTTATTATTGTTTAGGTCATGTTTAGGTTGTGGTTTTGTGGTTTAGGTTTAGTGGTTAGTGGTTTAGAGGGTTTAAGTCTGGGTTTAGGTTAGGTTAGGGTTTAGGGGCCCAGGTCAGTCATGGTAGGGTTTAGGAGGTGGTTTAGGTTTAGGGCCTGGGTGGCCTGTAGGAGTAAGTGCAGGCCTTTAGCATCCAGAGGTTGGGTAAATCCCAGGATCAGGGCTCAGGGTTAGATGGTTAATGTTAGGGATGTTAGGTTTAGGGCCTAAGGTATTTTGGGTTTTTTTAGGGCTCAGGTTAGGTTTTATTATTTTAGGTTTAGTGGTCAGGGTTGGCTAGTTTAGGGTTTAGGGTTTGGCATTAGTTTTGTGGGTTTGGCCTTTAGGAGCAGATTTAGTATTTGGATTTAGGGTCAGTGGGGTTAGGGTGGGTTTTATTTAAACTAAGCAAACCCAGAGGTTTAGGTTTATTTAGTTTAGGTTTAGGTTTAGTTTAATTTTAGGTTTTCTTTATTTTAGTTTAGGTTTAGGTTTATTTATTTTTTTATTTTAGGTTTAGGTTTTTTTTGTTTAGTTTTAGGTTCTTTATTTATTTATTTTAGGTTTTATCTTTAGGTTTAGATATTCATTTAGTTTATATATATTTTTTTTAGGTTTATTTTATTTATATTTTAGGTTTAGTTTTTATTTTATTTAGGTTTTTTAATTTTTAGTTTAGTTTAGGTTTTTATTTATTTTATTTTATGTTAGTTTTTTTTTATCTTTTTAGGCTTAGGTTTAGGTTTAGGTTTAGGTTTTAGTTTAGGTTTTTATTTTATTTTATATTTTTCTTTTATTTTAGTTTAGGTTTTTTTATTTATTTTATTTTTAGGTTTTATTTAGTTTACGTTGAGGTTTTTAGCTTTTAGGGTTTAGGTATTAGGGATTAGGGATTAGGGATTAGGGATTAGGGATTAGGGTTTAGGATTCATGGTGTAGGGTTTAGGGTTTCTGGTTTAGAATTTTTAGGATTTATGCTTTTAGGATTTAATGTTAAGGATTAGGGTTTTGGGTTTTGGATTTAGGGTTTAAGGTTTATGGTTTTTTAGGGTTTAGGGTTTAGGTTTAGTTTTAGAATTTAGGGTTTATGACTTTTTTGTTTAAATTAAGTGTACTGACAGGTTTAGTTTTATTTAGTTTAGGGTTTAAGGTATAAGGTTTAGGATTTAAGATTTAGGATTTTTTTTAAAAAAATTAAGTAAATCAGTAGGTTTAGGTTTATTTAGTTTATTTTTTATTTATATTAGTTTAATTTATTTTTTATTTTTATTTAGGTTTATTTTTTTGTTAGTTTAGTTTATTTATTTTAGTTTAATTTTTAGGTAAAGGTTAAGGTTTAGGTTTATTTTTTAGTTGAGTTTTATTTTTATTTTATTTTTTAGGCTTAGGTTTTATTTTTTATTTTTAGGTTTAGGTTAGGTTTTTATTTTATTTTTTTAAGTTTAGGTTTTTGGTTTTTGGTTTTTATTTCAGGTTTATTTTTAGGTTTTATTTTTTTAGTTTAGGTTTAAAATTTTTTTTAGTTTATTTTATTTTATTTAGTTTAGGTTTAGGTTTAGGTTTTTTTTATTTTAGTTTAGTTTATATTAGTTTAGGTTTAGGTTTGTTTTATTTTCATTTTAGGTTTAGGTATTTATTTAGTTTTATTTTGTTTTATTTTAGGTTTATTTTATTTTTATTTTTTATCTAGTTTTTATTTTATTTAAGTTTTTTATTCTTCGATTTATTTTATTTTTAGGTTAGTTTAGGTTTTTAGTTATTTTATTTTAGTTTATTTTTATTAGTTTTTTTTTATTTTTAGGTCTAGTTTTAGGTTTTACTTTAGTTTTTATTTTATTTTAGACAGGAATCTTCGACAAACTCATTCATCATCACGTCGAGTGCTATGTCGCTGATCTCGTGCTCAAAAATAGAGAAAAGGAATACCATCTCTTTGACTTGAGAGTATTTTTCAAATAGTTAAGATGATTTAACCTCAAAATGAACCCCCTGAAGTATGCATTTGGAGTATCTTCAAGGAAATTCCTTACGTTTGTTGGCATACACATGGGTATCGAAATTGATTCGGATAAGATCATGGCGATATTAGAAATGCCACCCCATAAAAGTTTAACTCAACTCAGATCATTCCAAGGGCAGTTGGTGTATCTAAGATGCTTTATATCCAACCTATCAAGAAGATGTCAGCCATTCTCAGCTCTTATAAAAAAGGATGCCAAGTTCAAGTAGGATGACAAGTGTGAGCATGCCTTCGAAGGCATCAAGCATTACCTGATGATGCCATCGGTTCTACCAGCCCTTATCCTGGGCAAGCCTCTCATACTTTACATTATTGCATTATATGACTCTTTTGGTGCTTTGTTGGCCCAAGCCAATGACGAAGGGAAGAAAAATGCACTCTACTATCTCAGAGGTCATCTAATCCCTACTAAGGCTATTTATACACTAATTGAGAAGCATTACCTAACTTTAATCTTTGCATCCCAAAAGCTACGAAACTACATGCTTGCTCATAAGGTGAACTTAATCTCTAAGATTAGTCCACTACAATCTCTCATGACATGACCAACGCTAGTGGATTTCTTAATAGCACACCCACTTCCTACTGACTTTCCACTTGATGATCTCCCTAATGAATAAATCATGAACTTAGGGGATACAAGCATTCACTGCTACTTTGATGGTGCAACTTCCTCTCAAAGAAGAGAAAAACCACAATATACTATTCTAGGAAAGGCAAGGGTATGAATAGTTCTCTTCACTCCAGACCGCAGTGTGATGAGATTCTCATATCATCTGTCCAATCCTTGCACCAACATTGAAGCTAGATATGAGGCTCTGATTGTCGGTGTAGAGTTAGATGTTACTATAAGCATCCATAGCATCAACATCTTCAGAGATTCTCAGCTAGTTATCAACCAAATCACTGGGTCCTATAAGATTATAAAGCCAAAACCCTATCACTACCACAAGTACACCATTGAGTTATTAGCCCAAATCTTATAGGTTACCATTTCTAATATTCGTCGAGGAGAGAACATCATAGCGTATCTTAAGCTAAGCTTGCCAAGGAGTTGGCATGTCCAGAGGATGAGTCCATATCAATAAAAGTCCAAAATAGACAATTCTTATCCCTTATTAATATTGAACTCATCAAAAAGTACTCTCTTAAAGGGAAGATTTCCATCGCCAAGAAGGACGAGGAGTTAGATTGGAGGTGACCATTCATGGATTACCTAAATAAAGGCAAACTGCCTCAAAAAAAAGTCCCAAGCCTATTAGATGAAGTAGATAGCACTTTCCTATGCTCTTGTGGATGGTCTCTTGTACCGGCGGTCTTTCGATCATATGTCATTACATTGTTTAGACAAGCACAAAACTCATAAAATTTTGACCTAAGTACACTCAAGATTATATGGAGCCAACAAATCTAGTCTTAAGATGAAAGCCAAGATCAAGAGACTAGGATACTATTGGTCATTGATGATCAAAGATTGTATGGATACCGCTAGTCGAGGCCACCAATGTTAAATACATTGTGGGGTCCTACACCAACCACCCAACAATCTACATCGTACATTGGCCTCATGGCCATTTGAGTGTTGGGGTACCAACATAGTGGGTCCGATTGATCCTCCTTCTTTCTAGGGTCATCAGTCCATCTAAGCAGCTACTAACTACTTTTCCAAATGTGCGAAGGAAATTTTTGCTCAGAGAGCTCATGGCTCATCATGTGCTCCAATGTTTTAGGAATCATATTGTATATATTTTTAGAGTATCTTGACAAATTATATCTGATAATGGTACTGCATTCAAGAGCACTGAGATCTACAACTTTGCTTGGAGACACAACATAGATTGAAGATATTCTACAATCAATTACCCGAGGAGAAATGGCTTTGTAGAAGGCTTCAATAAAACTCTCATCCAAATACAAAAGAATACACTCAACAACATCAAGCGATAGTAGCATGAGCTATTAGTTGAAGCCTTATGTTCCTACTGCACCACATAGAGAACTCCAACTCAGTTTACTCCTTTCTCCTTACTGTATTTGTCTGAAGCCATTCTACCATTAGAAATCCAATTCCTATTACTAAGAATAGTTATGGGTAGCAAGATCACAACAAAGCATAATGCCAAGTTGCGCTTATAAGAGCTCAAAGGTTTGGAGGAGAGACTCCTACGGGCATGCCAAAACCTTGAGTTATACAAAGCTAAAATGATTCAAGCCCATAATAAGTTGTTCCGTCCTAAGGCCTTTCAAGTTGAAGAGCTTATTTTAGTTCTAAGGAGACCGATTCTTGCATGTCGTAAGATGGGAGGCAAGTTTGAACCCACTCGGGAAGGCCCTTTTTCCACAAGAAAGGCCTACCAAGGATGATCTTATCAACTTATTAATCATAAGGGAGAGTGCCAAATTCTTCCAATCAATGGGCTCTACTTAAAGAAAAATTACAAATCATATTTCAAAGAAATTATCATCAATTAAAATTCCATTTAAATTTAATCTCTTCCATGTTGAAAGTATTCTTGTTAGCGAAGCCGCCAAGATGTATTTATGGTAGGTGTAAGGAACCTAAGCTGCATCCTATCCTTCATCGACATAACATAAACATAAACTATACACAAACATATAAAAAAAACACATATATTTTCTCTTGTGCTCTCCGAGTTGAGATAATGCCCCAACACTCACTGAGTCCTTAGGTTGGGCTAACGTGCTACCCTGCTAGTGTGTCACCTCAGTGGTCTTCTTGGTTTGGAAGAAGTAAGTCTGATATGCTTTCCTTCCTTACATGGCCACTACACGCTGACAAGCGCCTTGTTAGTTTTGGTAGGCCTTATTGTGTGGTCGATAAGCTGTCTTATGTTGGCTTCATTTAGAGGATGTGAGTCTGCTACGCTTTCATCTTGGATTAACCTTTGTGCACTGACTAGGTCAAGTATATTTGAGGTTTAAGATAAGTCCCCTAGTGGCTCCTTCCCTCCTAACTGCTTCAAGTCTAGGTCCAGTCCTTCCTCGGGGATCTCCACTTAGTAGTTTCTCTAGGTCAGATAACATATGTCCTGTCAATGATAGATTATCTCGATGATCGATTCTGCTTGGAAAGTTGTAAGCCTACAAGCTTTCTTTCGTGATCATTGCACACAAACACCTTAGGTTTGTTGGTTTCACTATGTTGATACCACTCATGCTAATGGATACAACTTATGTTGGTTAGTTCTCGCACCTTAGAATACACCACTCAAGGCAGATGTAAGTCTACTACGCTTTCTCCTTGAGTTGGCTACCATACACCTATAGGCTATGTTTTCCAAGGCTTATGATAATGCCCCTAGCAGCACCTCTAATGTCGACACTGTATTTGGATCACATCTTTTATGACACCATTTAGACACTACTTGGGTTACTATCACATTGGATAGTTCTCCTTTTCGAGTAACCACTCCTATGGTTGGTGAATCCACCATGTGGATGTGTAGATTTACCCTTGGTGCAGTAAATCTAAGATAGGTCAAGGCTGACATAGCCCCTTCTTAGTGTGGTCTCACACAAAGGGTCCACAATAAAATATATATATATTCACTAGATTAGAGAATAGCTAATGGTACCATTTCATCCTCTTGGGGAAGTGTCAAAAAACTCCTTATAGGAATCACCTTACTCTTGAGTTGATATAAGTCCCAGTGGCATTCACTCACTCACCCCTAAGGTTTAATGTGCTACCAAGAGATCACCCCAGCAGTTGTTCCTCACTTCGAAAGATGTAAGTTTGCTATGCCTTCTGCCTAGCACAGTCATTGCACATCGAAAGGCATCCCATTAGGTTGGCTAGCTCTACCCCGTAGTTGGTGGAATATCCTTTTAGATTTGTAACCCTATGGTAGGCCAAGGCTGATATAGCCCCTTCTCAGTGGCTCCATCGTACACCGATAGGGACTATACATTAACTCAGATTAAATTAAACCCTTTTTTATTTTCCCTAGTGGAGTTAAATCATAATCTTCTCACCAGTGGAGCCCTAAATCATATATAAATAAGTCAAGAAAATAAATCAAATTTAAAACCAACCTCCCTAGTGGAGCCAAATTAAACCAACTCATCCAATAGAGTCTAAATCAAAGAAATCTAATAGAACTCTTATCCCCGACGGATACATCCCCAAATAAATCTATGAAATCAAACTCAAATCTCAATCCCCAACTGATAGCCCAAACCTGCTTCTCTAGTGGAAGGTTCATATACCCGAACCCTAGCAGACTCGAGCCCATATCTCTAGCAGATATGCCTCTACATCCATTAAAATATAATAAATTAAATAAGATTCGATCTTAATCATCAGTGGATTATAGATTCTTATCCCCAACCGATCTTCTTTCCACAAATCATATAATCAAATCAAAATCATATCTTATCTCGAATAGATTTCTTCTTCTTTGCCCTCGACATAGACTACTCACATGTCATGTCCAATGCATGTGTGATCCCCTTGCGGATCTCCCTCCATGTCCTTGGTAATGAATTCTCATCAAATTCTATTTCTTTTCTTATGCACACCTTTAATACTTCAACCAAAAGCCTAACAATGTATTCATTCAAATTACATCATCTTAACATCATAATTAACATTTTATGATTTGTGATGGTGCAAGCTCAAACTAACTATACAATATCATGCTAAAGATATTATACTATGAATTAACACACTATATTATAATATAATATATGATGTTATATTATAATTTTCTATAATATAATATATTGTCTAACATTACTCCTCATTAGAATCACTTAATTGGAACAAATAACAAAGTTTTCTCAAAATATGAATAATGTTCATTTTAGATGTAAAATTATTATTTTTCTATTAGAAATGGAACAAAATAGCATAATTTTAATGTTGCTTCTTGGTGTGTGCCATGAATTTGGCCAAATTCTTCCATCTCAACCTTTAAATTAACATTTTTGTGAGTTTTCACCCAATGTATTATAACAAAAGAAAAACATGCTAAAATGTATGATAACACTTAGTAACACACCACCACATTCATATATATATGAATTTATATTTTTATGTACATTATATTTTAGTATGCTTTCATATAATATATTATCTTACATTACACCTTAAAATGAATCACTTTAAGAAAAAAATTTATAAAATTTGGTTGAAATGTGACCATTTATTTTGGATGCAAAATTAAATTCTTTTGATTAAATGACACACCATAGCACACCCCCAATGATGTTCCCTAAAGCTTACCTTAAATTTATCCAAATTCCATCATCTCAACCTATTAATTAGTTCTTTTATGAATTATACCAGTACAAACTCTACTACATCATATTATAATAAACTAAAATATGCTAAACAATAAGTAGTAATGCACAATAGTATGTTATAATGCATGATGCTACACTATGTTATGTCACTCTATATTATAATACACTATAACATATTATATTATATTATATTGCATATCACATCACAATGGATTGCTTAAGATAAAAAATCATAAAACTAGTCTAAAAGATAAAAAACTATAGATTTTAGTTATATCACTTACATATTTTAAGTTGAAATAATATATTATGTTGCCATGCTCTACCTATTATGAATTTTGCCAAATTCTAGCATTTTAAAGTCTCGCTTATGATGCTACAACATATAATATTTATTTTGAATATAAAATCTTACTTTTTAGACTACAGGAGGCATAACACACCTTTGGTACTACAACCTAATTCCCAGTTCAAATTTAACAAACTTCATCATCTAATTTATTAAATCAATATTTTTATGATTTATATTAATATAGACTATAGGGCACAACACCATAATATACTAAAACATTTCAAAACATCTTATAACATCCAAAACACATCACTACATGCTCAAATATATGATGACATACACACTAATAATATATGGTATTATTATATGATTTAGGGTTTGGGTATTCAAATCTCTAATAGTCAAGAGAAAGTTTCTTGAAGACATTTTCTTTAGCTACCATAACTATGTTGGATTAGGTCATTCTTAGATCTACTCCTAATGACATCTTTATTCAAGGTTTATGGTTAGTTTAGGATTTAGGGTTTAAGGTTTGCTTAGGTATTAGGGTTTAGGGTATAGGGTTTGGGTTTTAGGTTTAGGGTTGTAGGTTTTAGCAATTAGGGTTTATGGTTTTAGGGTTTAGTGTTTAGGGTTTAGATTTTAGGGTTTAGGGTTTAGGGTTTAGGGTTTAGTGTTTTAATGTTTAGTGTTTAGGATTTAAGGTTTAGGGTTTAGGATTTAGTGATTAGGGTTTAGGTTTTAGGTTTAGGGTTTAAGTTTTAGTTTAGGGTTTAATGTTTTTTTAATAAAGAATAAATTCATATTCAATATGTATTCTTTTCGATTTAATCAACCAAATAGCACCCCTAACTTTTCTAAGACACAAGAGATGATATTGATAAAAAATGAGCACCCATAGAGCAAATCAAAAACCCTAGATAAGTAGAACCGTCTCTACTATAAATACACTATTCCATAAGCAGCAGATTAGATCAACCGTTCTTCAGTTTATCCAGTTTCCATTAAAACTAACCCCACCTCTTAATAAGTAGGATCTGCCATCATATCCCTAATCTCTTCTTCCTCCACCACCATGACTATAATCTTGGTCACTCCTCCTGCCTCCATAACCACCACCTCCATATCCACCAGCACCTCTAGATCCCCCACCATCACTTTGATAACCATCGCCTCTACCTTCACCTCCACTGCTAGATCTAGATAGATCCTAGTTAACATTGATGTTCCCGCCATCTCCTCATTCTTTTTAGGTTAGTTTGGGTTTAGATTGGGGTTAGTTTAGGTCTTAGAATTTTTAGATTTTGGGGTTTAAGTTGTGGTTTATGGTGGGTTAGATTTAGTTATGTTAAAGGGATTTTTAGGGAGTGGTATAGTATGGAGTAGGGATGGTTGGTAGTTTAGGTTTTAAGATGGTTTAGGGTTTAGGGTTTAGGTTTTGTATGTTTGTAGGTTTAGGGTTTGGGGAGGATAGTTTAGGGTGGTTTAGTGGGTTTAATTTTTAATTAAAGTAAACCAGTAAGTTTAGTTTATTTAGTTTATTTTGTTTATTTGACTTTATTTTAATATTTATTTTATTTAGGTTTATTTTATATTTTATTTAGTTTAGTTTATTTATTTAGGTTTATTTATTTTAGTTTAGGTCTTATATATTTTAAATTTGGGTTTATTTTTAGTTGAGTTTATTTTTTTTATTTATTTTTTGGTTTATTTTATTTTATTTTATCTATAGGTTTAGGATTTTATTTATTTAGGTTTAAATTTTAGTTTTATTTTAAGTTTCTTTAGGTTTTATTTTAGTTTAGGTTTATATTTTTAGTTTATTTTATTTTATTTATAAGGTTTGATTAAAATTTAGTTTAGTTTTATTTATATTTTATTTTAATTTAGGTTTATTTTATTTATATTTATTTTATTTTAGGTTTGATTTTTTTTTTAGGGTTTATTTATTTATATTTAAGTTTAGGTTTAATTTTAAGTTTATGTCTATTTAGTTTTATTTTATTTTATTTTAGGTTTATTTTAATTTTATTTTAGGTTTAGTTTTATTTGATTTAGGTTTTATTTTTTAAATTTAGTTTAAGTTTTCATTTTATTTTAGTTTAGTTTTATTTTTATTTTATTTTCTTTAAGTTTAGGTTTAGGTTTTAGTTTTAGTTTTAATTTATTTGATTTTATTTTTGTATTTTGTTTAGATTTTTTTTATTTCTTTTATTTTTTTCAATGTTATTTATTTGCTTAGGTTTAGGTTTTATCTTTAGGATTTAGGACTTGTGTTGGGTTTTAAGGTTTGAGGTTTAGAGTTTAGGGTTTAGGGTTTAGGTTTTAGGTTTAGGGTTTAAGTTTTAATTTAGGGTTTAAGGGTTTTTTTAATAGAGAACAAATTCAGATTCAATATTTTTTTCTTTTCAATTTTGTCTACCAAGTAGCATCCCAAGTTTTCTAAGACACAAGTGATGACAAAGATAAAAAATGAGCACCCATAGAGCAAATCAAAATCACTAGCTAAATAGAACCATCTTTATTGACAGCCATAAGCCAGATAGATCAACCGTTTCTTTTTCTCCACCCAGAACCACCTCTTAGCATTCCACCTGATCTAGATCGAGCCTAGTTGAGTGATATTCCTCCACAAGGTTCTACCCATTCTTAGGGTTTAGGTTTATTTTTTAATTTATTTAGTAACTTTTGGTTTAGGTTTAGGGTTTGGGGTTTAGGGATATGGTTTAGGATTTAGGGTTTAGGGTTTAGGGTTCATGCTTTTATGATTTAGGGTTTAGGGTTAGGGTTTACATTTTAGGGTTAGGGTTTAGGGTATAGGATTTAGGGTTCAGGGTTTAGATTTTATTATTTATGCTTTAGGGTTTAGGGTTTTGAGGGTATAGAGTTTAGGGTTAGTTTAGGGTTTTGGGTTTATGATTTTTTAGGGTTAGTTTTTTTTATGTTTAGGATTAGGATTTTAGGGTTTAGGGTTTAGGATATTTTTTAAAATTAAACCATTTGTTTATTTAGTTTATTTTTTTATTATTTTATTTTATTTTTTTTATTTTATTTAGGTATATTTTTTTTATTTTTTTATTTAATTTATTTTATTTATTATAGTTTAGGTTTTTTTATTTTCTCTATTTTTAGGTTTAGGTTTAGTACATTATTTTAGTTTTATTTTTTTTATTTTGTTTAAGTTTTATTTTATTTTTAGGTTTTATTTTTTATTTTTTATTTTTAGGTTTTATTTTAGGTTTATTTTAGGTTTTATTTTTAGTTTATTTTATTTAATTTAGTTTATGGTTTAGGTTTATATTTTATTTATTTTAGTTTAGTTTATTTTATTTTAGGTTAAGGTTTATTTTATTTTGTTTATTTTAGGTTTAGGTTTTTTTTTTAGTTTAGGGTTTAAGTTTTATTTTTAGGCTTATTTTTTAGGTTTAAGTTTTTATTTAGTTTTTATTTTATTTTATTTTAGGTTTATTTTATTTTTATTTTACAATTAGTTTTATTTTATTTTATTTATTTAGGTTTATATTTTAGTTTTCTTAGGTTTTTTTAATCTATTTTAGTTTAGTTTTATTTTTTATTTTATTTTAATTTAAGTTTAGGTTTAGGTTAGGTTTAGGTTTTAGTTTAGGTTTTATTTATTTTTATTTTATTTTAGGTTTAGGTTTATTATTTATTTTTTAGTTTTATCAATGTATAGGTTTTTTTTGGTTTTTTAGGGCTTAGGGTTTAGGTTTTAGAGTTTTTTTAGGTTTTAAGATTTTGGGTTTAGGGTTTCTGTTTTAAGATTTAGATTTAGGTTTAGGGTTTTTTTTATAAATTAAATAAAGACGTTTAGTTTATTTAGTTTATTTTTTATTTTAGTTTATTTTATTTTTTATTTCTATTTAGGTTTCTTTTATATTTTTGTTTAATTTAGTTTATTTATTTTAGGTTTATTTATTTTAGTTTAGGTTTTTTATTTTAATTTATTTTTTTGGTTTAGTTTAGTTTATTCTTATTTCTTTAGTTTAGTTTTATTTTTATTTTCCTTTATGTTTAAGATTTATTTTTTTATTTTATGTTTCTGATGTTTTTATTTTATTTTTTTTAGGTTTAGGTTTTAGATTTTATTTTAGGTTAATTTTAGGTTTTATTTTTAGATTATTTTATTTTATTTAGTTTAGGTATTTTAGTTTATTTTAGGTTTAGGTTTTATTTATTTTAGTTTAGTTTATTTTATTTATAAAGGTTTATTTTTTGTTTATTTTTGGTTTAGTTTTTTTTTTAGTTTAGTTTAGATTTTATTTTAATTTATTTTAAGTTTTATTTTATGTTTATTTTAGTTTAGGTTTTTTATTTAGTTTTATTTTATTTAATTTTGGTTTATTTTTATTTTATTTTACTTTTATTTTTTATTTTATTTAATTTTTTTTACTTTTACTTTTATTTTTTTAGTTTTATTTAAGTTTTTATTTATTTTATTTTAGTTTAGTTTTATTTTTTATTTTATTTTTTCTACATTTTGGTTTAGGTTTATTTTAGGTTTAGGTTTAGTTTAGGTTTTATTTTATTTTATTTATTTTATTTATATTTTAGTTTTGGGTTTCTTTTATATTTTTTATTTTTAGGTTTTATTTAGTTTAGGTCAGGTTTAGTTTAGGGTTTGGGGTTGGGGTTTTAGGGCTTAGATTTAAGGTTGTAGATTTTATTTAGTTTAGGCTTTAGTTTTTTTTAGGTTTAGGTTGGGTTTTAGCTTTAGGGTCAGGTGGTTTTTAGGGTTGGTATTTTTAGGGTTTAGTGTTTAGAGTTTTTTTATTTTCTCAATTTTTTATTTTTATTTTATTTTAAATTAATAAACCATTTTAAGTTTATTTAATTTATTTTAGTTTGTTTTAATTTATTTAAATTTATTTTATTTTTATTTTGGTTTATTTTATTTTATTTAGTTTAGTTTATTTCTTTTATGTTTATTTATTTTAGTTTACTTTTTAGGTTTAGGTTTTGAATTATTTTTTTAGTTTAGTTTTATTTTTATTTTATTTTTTTGGTTTAGGACTTATTTCTTATTTCTAAGTTTAGGTTTAAAGTTTGTTTCTTTTAACATTTAGGTTTTAGGTTTTCATTTCAAGTTTTATTTTTTATTTTAGGTTTTATTTTTTATTTCAGGTTTAGGTTTATTTTTAGTTTTATCTTATTTTATTTTATTTTAGTTTAGGTTTAGGTTTATGTTTTTTTTTTTTAGTTCTTTATTTTAGGTTTATTTTATTTTATTTTTATTTTAGGTTTAGGTTTTTTATTTATTTATGCATTTTGTATTTTATTTTTATTTATTTTTATGTTTATGTTTTTATTTTGTTTTTATTTATTTTATTTTTCTTTTAGGTTTAGTTTTATTTTATTGAGGTTTTATTTATTTATAGTTCAGTTTTATTTATTTTATTTTATTTTAGTTTAATTTTTTTATTTTATTTTCTTCAGGTTTTTTAAGTTTTAGTTTATGTTTTATTTTATTTTATTATATATTTTATTTTAGTTAGTTTATTTATTTATTTATTTTAAGTATTATTTGGTTTATGTTTAGCTTTTTAGATTTTAGGGTTTAAGGTTTAAGGATTAGAGGGTTTAGTGTTTAAGGTTTGGGGTTTATGACAGGGTTTAGGGTTAATTTAGGGTTTAGGTTTTAGGATTTTTTGGGTTTAGACTTGGGTTTAGGGTTTTAGGTTTTGGTTAAGGTTATTTTATTTATGATTTAGTGATTTTGTTTTTTTTTTTTAATAGAAACAACCAACACAAATTTATTTTGGTTTAGGTTTTATTTAGTTTTATTTTAGGTTTAGTTTTATTTTGATTTAATCTTTTTATTTTAGTTTAATTTAGGTTTCATTTATTTTATTTTATTTTAGTTTTTTATTTTTTTTTATTTATTTCTTTTGAAGGATGTTTTTTTCTTTAATTTTATTTTATAGGTTTAGTTTATGGTTTATTTTAGGGTTTAAGGTAGGGTTAGGTATGGTTTATTTTTGGGATTCTTAGTTTTTTATATTTAGGTTCAGTTAGATTTAGATTGGGTTTAGCCCAGGTTTTAGCTCAGGGTATGGTATTAGTAGGTTTAAAGAGGGATTGTGGTAGAGGTACTAAGTAGGGTGTAGGTTTAGGGTAGCAAGATTAGAAGGTTTAGGGTTTATTTTATTTTTATTTTATTATGACATTTTATTTTATTTTAGGTTTATTTATATTTTATCTTTAAGTTTAGATTTTATAATATTTTATTTTAGGTTTAGTTTAGGTTTATTATTTAGTTTCATTTAGTTTATTTTTGGTTTATTTTATTTTAGTTTATATTTATTTTGCTTTATTTATTTATTTAGTTTATTTTTATTTATTTTATTTAGGTTTAGGTTTTAGTTTAGCTTATTTATTTTAGTTTAGTTTATTTAGTTTATTTAGGTTTGGGTTTTTTTTAAAAATTTTTTGTTTATTTTATTTATTTTAGGGTTCATTTAGTTTAGTTTTAGTTTATTAATTTTTTGTATATTTTATTTTTATTTATTGTTTTATATTATTTTTATTTTAGTTTATTTAGGTTTAAGTTTAGGTTTATTTATTTAGTTTAGTTTATTTAGTTTTATTATATTTTATTTTTTAGGTTTGATTTTGTTTAGGTTTATTTGTTTATTTAATTTATTTTAATTAATTTATTTATTTTAAATTTTATTTTATTTATTTTGGTTTATTTTATTTATATCTTATTTTATTTATTTTAGTTTTAGAGTTTATTTATTTATTTTAGTTTATTTTCTTTATTTATTTTAATTTATTTAGTTTAGTTTAGGTTAATTTAGTTTATTTTATTTACTTTATTTAGTTTTATTTTAAATTTTTCTTATTTAGTTTAGTTTTGGTTTAGGTTTAGGGTTATTATTTTTATTTATTTTATTTTTAATTTAGTTTATTTTATTTATTTAGGTTTATTTTATATTATTTTAGCTTTATTTTATTTATTTAGTCTAGGTTTAGGTTTATTTATTTATTTTAGTTTATTTTTATTTTAGATTTTATTTATTTTATTTTTATTTTAGTTTATTTATGTTCTAGGTTTTATTTTTTAAATTTATTTTTATTTTAGATTTATTTTAATCTAGTTTTGGATAATTTAATTTAGTTTCATTTATTTTTATTTTTACTTTTATTTACATTTTTAGGTTTATTTTTATCTAGTTTATTTTTATTTTATTTAGTTAATTTATTTTAGGTTTAGGTTTAAGTTTATTAGTTTATTTTATTTTTTAATTTAGTTTTTTTCTTGTTTTTATTTTACGTTAATTTTATTTTTATTTTTTATTTATTTATTTTAGTTTACTTTTTCTAATTTATTTTAGGTTTAGGTTTTATTTTTAGGTTTAGGTTTATTTTACTTTATTTACATTTATTGTATTTTTAGGTTTATTTAGTTTATTTAGGATTTATTTAGTTTACTTAGTTTCTTTATTTTCTTTTTAGTTTATTTTTTATTTGTTTAATTTTGTTTATTTTATTTAGTTTAGGTTTAGGTTTATTTAGTTTAGTTTAGGTTTTAGCTTTAGCTTTAGGTTTAGGTTTATTTAGTTTTTCTGGTTATAACATTTTATTTTTAGTTTATTTAAGTTTAGTTTAGGTTTATTTTTTTTTTATTTTTTATTTACTTTATTTAGTTTAGTTTAGTTTATCTATTTATTTTATTTAGTTTATTTATTTATTTTTATTTTATTTATTTATTTAGTTTAGTTTCCTTTATTTAGTTTAGTTTAGTTTAGTTTATTTGATTTGATTTTATTTTGTTTTATTTTATTTTTTTATTTAGTTTATTTTATTTTTTATTTAGGTATATTTAGTTTATTTTAGTTTATTTAATTTTAGTTTTTTTATTTAGTTTAAGTTGTTTATTTAGTTTAGTTTATTTAGTTTAGTTTAGTTTATTTAGGTTTATTTAGTTTATTTATTTTGTTTTATTTTCATTTAGTTTATTTTAGGTTTATTTATTTAGTTTAGTTTAATTTATTATATTTTATTTTAGTTTAGGTCAAAGTTTACTTCTTTATTTTTTTAGTTTCATTTAGGTTTATTTTAGGTTTAGGTTTAGGTTTATAATTTATTTTTATTTTAGTTTATTTTATTTAGTTTATTAATTTATTTTAGGTTTTATTTTTATTTTTTAGTTTATTTTATTTTTTAGTTTAGGTTTAGGTTTAGGTTTAGTTTAAGTTTATTTTTATTTTAGGTTTATTTTTTATTTAGTTTAGGTTTATTTTTATTTATTATTTATTTTATTTTCTTTATTTTATTTAGTTTATTTTATTTATTATATTTTTTAGTTTAGGTTTATTTATTTTCTAAATTTATTTATTTATTTATTTTTTATTTTTATTTAGTTTATTTATTTTTTTAAGTTTTTAGTTGTTTTAGTTTACTTATTTTTACTTTTGGTTTTATTATTTTTGTTTAGTTTATTTATTTTAGTTAATATATTTTATTTTATTTAGTTTTTTAGGTTTAGGTTTAAGTTTATTTATTTTATTTTTTTTTTAGGTTTATTTATTTTTATTATTTTGGGTTTAGGCTTTAGGATTTAGGGTTTACAATTTAGGGATAAGGGTTTTATGGTTTAGGGTTTAGGGTTTTAGGTTAGTGTTTATTTTTATTTTTATTTTATTTATTTTATTATTTAAACCAAGCAAACCAGTTAGTTTATTTAGTTTATTTATTTTATTTTATTTTATTTTATTTGATTTTATGTTTAGTTTTGTTTAATTTAGTTATTTATTTTAAGTTTATTTGTTTTAGTTTAGGTTTTTTATTTTAGATTATTTTTAGGTTTAGGTTTAGGTTTAGGTTTATTTTTAGTTAGTTTTTTTTAGGTTTAAGTTTTATTTTTTATTTTAGGAGGTTTAGCTTTTTATTTTATTTTTTTTAGGTTTAGGTTTTGTGGTTTTATTTTATGTTTATTTTAGGTTTATGTTTTAGTTTAGGTTTAGGTTTATTTATTTAATTTATTTTATTTAGTTTAGGTTTTAAGTTTAGTTTATTTTAGTTTAGTTTAGGTTTTATTTATTTTGTTTATTATTAGTTTAGGTTTAGGTTTATTTTATTTTTATTTTGGTTTAGGTTTTATTTTAGTTTAGGTGTAGATTTTATTTTTATTTATTTTAGGTATTATTTTTTAGGTTTATTATCTAGATTTAAGTTTTATTTAGTTTTATTTTATTTTATTTTAGGTTTATTATTTTTTTTATTTTAGGTTTATTTTTTTATTTTATTTAGGTTTTTTATTTTTTTTAGTTTAGTTTAGGTTTTTTTTTATTTTCTTTTAAGTTTAGGTTTAAGTTTAGGTTTAGGTTTAAGTTTATGTTTTTATTTTATTTTATTTTTATTTATTTTGGTTTTGGTTTTTTTAGATTTTTTATTTTTAGGTTTTATTTAGTTGATGTTTAGGTTTTATCTTCTAAGGTTTAGGTTTCTTCTTATTTTAGGGTTTAGGGTTAGTTTTGGGTTTTTGGTTATTTTTAATAGATAACAAATTTAGATTCAACATTTATTCTTTTCGATTTCATCAACCAAGTAACACACCAAGTTCTCTAAGACACAAACAACGACATAGGTGAAAAATGAGCACGCATAGAGCTAATTAGAAAACCCTAGATAACTAGAACCATCTCTAGTGTAAAGGCATAGTTTCATAAGCAACAAATTATTTATTTTGTAGCTCCATTAGAACCAACTTGGCCTCAGTAGGGATCCACCATTATATCCCCAATCTCCCTCTCCACCACCACCAGTTGTAACCTCCGCCGCCTCCCGCATGCATAACCACCACTACCCACAACCTCCATATCCACCAAGACCTCTCGATCCCCACCACCTGCGATAATCATCGCCCGCTTAGCCTCCAGCATCTCCGAGCCTAGATTGTGATTTTCTTGCCGTGAAGGTTTTGCCCATTCTTTGGGCTTAGGTTTTGGTTTAGCTTTATTAGGTTTTAGGGTTTAAATTTATTTTTTAATTTATTTAGTAACTTTAGGTTTAGGGTTTGGGGTTCATGTTGGCTTAATGAGCCTCATGTTCAATCCAATCAATTTTGATGATAACAAACGAATGCTTGGATATTTTAATGTATGTTTTATGTGTTTCACATATATTAATTGCTAATTACATATCAAATACATCTCATAATATGTTTGAGGAAGTTGCAAGAATAGAGAATCAAAGATCAAAATGGATAATGTGAAGCCTCCAATGGATTCCCTTTGATTTTTTTCTTTAAATGGATAGGTTACATTACCCATGTTTCACTAAAATTAAATTTATTATGAGTTTACAAACATTAGCTGATTTTAACAATGAATGCATGCTACATGCTTTGAATATAATAAGAGCCATATTTTATTATTTTGACTTGCCCATGTGAATAGCTGAATTTTGGTTGTTTGAGTTTAACATTTATTTAATATAAATTATATTTTTATTAAATATTAATTTATTATATGATAAAACCATGTTAGAATAATATATTTTTTGAAATAATTCAAAATGATATTTTTTGCTTATAAATAGCCATCATTCTCTTCATGAAAGCATTCCTCATTCAAATTCAAAATCCATCCAGCAAATCTGAGAGAAAATTTCCTAGATTTTCCACCATGTGTTCTCCAAATATTGCAAGATCAAATCCTTGGTTTGGAAGCTTCAACATATTCAACTAAGGGAGCTTTCTCAAATTACTTGAGTTTGTTTTCTTGATCTTAATCTATTTTTAGTTGTTTATACTATTTTCACCATCTATTCATTCTTTCAAATTTATATTTTTTGGTGGATTAGTCGGTCGACATCAAAGTCAAAGTTTTTCAAGTGTAAAAATATAAAAATTAAACTCAACTAAAAAAAACCTACACTTAAAGTCAAAACTAAAAAAAATTTTTCAAGTTTTTGAATTGGATAGCTTGGTATATTTGGAGAGATTTATTTTATCAAAATTTAATATTTTTTATTTTTCTTTTCATGGTGTAAAATTTATATTGGGGTTGTACTCGCCCCTTTTTAGGAGAGTACATATTATTGTAGGGGTTATAATCGCCCCGTTATAGGAGAGTACTATTTATAAGTTATTTTGCATTTAGTGGATTCCTAGCCAAGGGTGGCTAGGCATGGACGTAGGCCAGTTTTGAGGTTTGGTTGAACCACATAAAAATAGTGTGCCTATTGTCTCTCTTTACTTTATTGAACTTTTATTTTTTTGCATTAAGAATTGTATCTTGTCATTATAAAATCTAAAATTAATTTTCTACTAAAAATTAAAATTTAAGATTTAACATTTAAAATTTTTAATATCACCCAATTCACCCTCCCTCTTGGGTGCTATAGTGACTCAAAATTTAGGGTTTATGGTTTAGCGTTAGTGTTTAGGGTTTAGGGTTCTAGGGTTTATGCTTTTATCGATTAGGGTTTAGTATTTAGGGTTTATGGTTGAGGGTTTAGGGTCTTTTTTAAATTAAGTAAACTGGTAGGTTTTGGTTTATTTAGTTTATTTAGTTTATTTATTATTCGTTTTACTTTATTTTATTTTTTATTTTTATTTAGGTATATTTTTTATTTTTGTTTAATTTATTTGATTTATTTTAGGTTTATTTATTTTAGTTTGGGTTTTTTTTTTATTTTGGTTTATTTTTTAGGTTTAGGTTTAAGTGTAGGTTTTTTTTAGTTGAGTTTAATTTTTATATAATTTTGGGTTTAAGATTTATTTTTTATTTTTAGGTTTAGGTTTTGGTTTTTATTTTATTTTTTTAGGTTTTGGTTTTAGGTTTTGATTTTTGGCTTATTTTTAGGTTTATTTTTAGTTTAGGTTTAGGTTTATTTTTAGTTTATTTTATTTTATTTAGTTTAGGTTTATGTTTAAGTTTAGGTTTAGTTTATTTTAGGATTAAATTTAGGATTTATTTATTTTAGTTTGGTTTACTTTAGTTTAAGTTTAGGTTTATTTTCTTTTATTTATTTATTTTATATTATGTTTATTTATTTTAGTTTTTAGGGTTTGGATTTTATTTTTATGGTTTACTTTTAGGTTTATTTTTTTAGTTTAGGTTTTTTTATTTTCTTTTATTTTATTTTATTTTAGGTATATTTTATATTTATTTTACATTTAATTTTTATTTTATTTAAGTTTTTTATTCTTAGGTTTATTTTATTTTTTAAGTTTAGTTTAGTTTTTTATTTATTTTAATTTAGTTTATTTTCATTTTTTTATTTTATTTTATTTTTAGGTCTAGGTTAATATTTTAGTTTAGTTTTTCTTTTTCTTTTTTTTTATTTTTTTTAGGTTTAGGTTTATTTATTTATTTTACTTTTTAGGTTTTCTTTACATTAGGTTTAAGTTTTCAGGTTTTTTGGCTTTAGGGTTTAGGGTTTAGGTTTAGGTTTAGATTTTATTTGTTTTAGCTTATTTTTTTAATTTTATTATTTTATTTTATTTTATGTTTAAGTTTTTTTTTTGGTTTAGGGTTTATGTTTTTTTTTAATTTATTTTTATGTTTTATTTTTATGTTTACTTTTAGGTTTAAATTTTTATTTAGTTTTTATTTTAATTTATTTTTATTTTTGGTTTAGTTTTTAATTTATTTAGGTTTTTTATTTTTTTTTTAATTTAGCCTAAGTTTTTATTTATTTTATTTTAGTTTAGTTTTTATTTTTATTTTATTTTTTTAGTTAAAGTTTAGGTTTAGGTTTAAGTTTGGGTTTATTTTATTTATTTTATTATTTTATCTTAGTTTATTTTATTTATTTATTTTTTTTTATTTTATTTAGTTTGGGTTTAGGTTTTAGCATTTTAGATGTTTAGGTTTAGGGTTTAGGGTTAGTTGGTTTAAGTTTAAGTTTGGGGTTTAGGGTTTAGTTTGGTTTTAGGGTTTAAAGTTTAGTTTTACTTAGGGTTTAGTGTTTAGTTTTGGTTTATGGTTTAAGGTTTAGAGTTTAGGTGGTTAGGGTGGTTTAGTTTGGGTTTAGGTTTTTTTTTTTTTCAATAGAGAATAAATTAAGATTCAACATTTTTCTTTTCAATTTCATCATTTTACTAAGTTTTTATATAGATAAAATGAGCATGCATAGAGCAAATAATAAACCCTAGATAACTCCATCTCTTATTATGAGATAGTTTCATAAGCAGTGATTAGCCATTCTTGGTTTAGTTCTTTCAGAACCACCTTGGCCTTTGAATAGATCCACCATCATATCCCATATTTCTCCCTCATTAGATCATATTGGTGGTTCTTGGTTTCTCATTCTCATAACCACCCAGGATTTATCATAAGGTTTGGGTTTATTTTTTAATTTATTTAGTAACTTTAGGTTTATATTTAGGGTTTGGGGTTTTGGGTTTTGGGTTTTGGGTTTTGGGTTTTGGGTTTTGAGTTTAGGGTTTAGGGTGTAGGGTTTAAGGTTTAGGATTTTGGGTTTGGGTTTTAGGGTTTATGCTTTAAGGATTTATGCTTTAGGATTAGGGTTTTGGGTTTTGGGTTTTTGGTTTTTTTTTTAGGGTTTTAGTTTAGGTGGGTTTTGGGTTTAAGTTTTAGGGTTAATTTATGGGTTTTTTAGGGTTTAGGGTTTCAGATTTAGACTTTATTATTTTTTTATTTTTAAAATTAAGTAAACCTGTAGGTTTGAATTTATTTAATTTATTTATTTTATTTTTTATTTATTTTAGGTTATTTTTTTCTTTTTATTTCAGTTTATTTTTTGTCTTTTTATTTAGTATTATTTTTATTTATTTTAGGCTTATTTATTTTAGTTTATGTTTTTGATTCTAGTTTATTTTCTAGGTTTAGGTTTTGTTTTTAAGATTAAGGTTTAGGTTTAGGTTTATTTTATCTTTTTAGGTTTAGGTTTTATTTTATTTTAGGTTTATTTTTATTTATTTTTTTAGTTTGGTTTAAATTTTTTAGTTTATTTTATTTTATTTAGTTTAGGTTTAGTTTATTTTAGGTTTATTTTAGGTTAGGTTTAAGTTTAGGTTTTATTTATTTTAGTTTAAGTTTTAGTTTTTTTATTTTGCTTATTTTATTTTTATTTTAGGTTTAAGTTTTTTTTTTAGCTTTATTTATTTTTTTTTATTTTTATTTATTTTAGGTTTATTATTTAGGTTTAGGTTTTTTAGTTTTATTATATTTTATTTTAAGTTTATTTTATTTTATTTTATGTTTAGTTTTATTTTATTAGTTTTTTTGTTCTAGGTTTATTTTATTTTTTTTAGTTTAGGTTTTCTTTATTTTATTTTAGTTTAGTTTAATTTTATTTTTATGTTAGGTTTAGGTTTTACTTTAGGTTTTTATTTTATTTAAGTTTAGGTTTTTTATTTATTTTATTTTTAAGTTTTATTTAGTTTAGGTTTTTAGGTTTTTATGGTTTAGGGTTTTAGAGTTTAGGGTTTAGTATTTTGGGTTTTAGGTTTAGTGTTTAGGCTTTATGGTTTAGGGTTTTAAGGGTTTAGTGTTAGCTTAGTGTTTAGGGTTAGTTGGGTTTTTTAATTTGGGGTTTAGGGTTTTAGGCTTTAGGTTTAGTGTTTTTTGGTTTAGGTATAGGGTTAGTGGATTTAGGGTTTAGGTTTAGGTTTAGGGTTTAAGGTTTAGGTTTAGGTTAGGGTTAGGGTTTAAGTTTAGGGTTTAAGGTTTAGGTTTAGGGTTATAGGTTTTAGGGTTTAGGATGGTTTAGGTTTAGTGTTGTGGTTTAGGATTTAGGGTTTAGTGTTAGTTTTAGGCTTTATGGTTTAGGGTTTAGAATTTAGGGTTTATGGTTTAAGTTTTAGGGTTTAAGTTTTTTAAAAAAAAAATTAAGTAAACTGGTTGGTTTAGGTTTATTTAGTTTATTTTTTTTATTTTAGTTTATTTTATTTTTTTATTTTAGTTTATTTTATTTTTTATTTTTATTTAGGTTTATTTTTATTTTTTATTTAATTTGGTTTATTTATTTTAGTTATTTATTTAGTTTAGGTTTTTTTATTTTGTATTTTTTTTTAGGTTTAGCTTAGGTTTTGTTTAATTTTAGGTTTATTTTAATTATATTTTTTTTAGGTTTAGGTTTATATTTTATTTTTTTAAGTTTAGGTTTTAAGTTTATTTTTAGGTTTTATTTTTTTAGTTTAGGTTTAGGTTTATTTTTAGTTTATTAATTGTATTTAGTTTAGTGTTTAGGTTTTATTTATTTTAATTTAGTTTATTTTAGTTTAGGATTAGGTTTGTTTTACTTTGTTTATTTTTTTTAGGTTTAGTTTAATTTTTTAGTTTAGGTTATTTTTATTTTATTTATTTTTTAGGTTTTTTATTTAGTTTTATTTTATTTTATTTTATGTTTATTTTATTTTTTATTTTACATTTAGTTTTTTTATTTTATTAGGTTTTTTTTATTTATAGGTTTCTTTTATTTAGTTAGTAGGTTTATATTTATTTTATTTTAGTTTAGTTATATTTTTTTATTTTATTATTTTATCTTAGGTTTAGGTTTAGGTAGGTTTTATTTATTTTATTTTAGGTTTTATTTAGTTTAGGTTTAGGTTTTATTTTGATTTTAGGTTTAGGGTTTAGGGTTTAGGTTTTAGGTTTAGGGTTTAGGGTTTAGGGTTTAGATTTAGGGTTTAGTGTTTATGCTTTTTTAGGGTTTAGTGTTTAGTTTAGGTTTAGGGTTTTTTATGTTTTATTTTTTTAAATTAAGTAAACTTGTAGGTTTAATTTTATTTAGTTTATTTTATTTATTTTTTAGTTTATTTTAATTTTATTTTTTTATTTAGTTTATTTTTTATTTTAGTTAGTTTAGTTCATTTATTTTATTTTATTTATTATAATTATTTTTTAGATTTAGGTTTAGGTTTAGGTTTATTTTTTAGTTTAGTTTTATTTTTTACTTTATTTTTTAGGTTTAGGTTTATTTTTTATTTTTTTTTTTTAGGTTAGATTTAGGTTTTTTTTTTTAGGATTAGGTTTTAGATTTTTATTTTATGTTTATTTTTAGGTATTACTTTTAGTTTAGGTGTAGGTTTATTTTTAATTAATCTTATTTTATTTAATTTAAGTTTAGGTTTAGGGTTAGTTTACTTTAGGTTTTGGTTTAGGTTTAATTTATTTTAGTTTAGTTTATCTTAGTTTAGGTTTAGGTTTATATGATTTTATTTTAGATAGTTTTATTTTTAGGTTTAGGGTTTTGGTTTAAGTTTTAGGTTTATTTTAGGTTTATTTTTGGTTTAATTTTTAGTTTAGATTTAGGTTTATTTTAATTTATTTTATTTTATTTAGTTTAGGATTTTGGTTTGTTTATTTTAGGTTTAGGCTTAGGTTTTATTTATTTAAATTTAGTTTATTTTTTTGTTTATTTAAGTTTTTTATTTTTTGTTTATTTTATTTTATTTAGTTTTTTATTTTTTTTAGTTGGGTTTATTTTATTTATTTTAGTTTTTTAGGTTTAACTTTTAGGTTTAGGTTTTTTAATTAGTTTTATTTTATTTTATTTTAAGTTTTAATTTTATTTTACGTTTAGTTTTTATTCTATTTAGGTTTTTATTTTTAGGTTTATTTTATTTTATAGTTTAGTTTAAGATTTTATTTATTTTCTTTTATTTTATTTTTATTTTTATTTTTATTTTATTTTTATTTTTATTTTATTTTTAGGTTTAGGTTTAGGTTTTTATTTTATTTTATTTTGTTTATTTTATTAATGTTTAGGTTTTTTGATTTATTTTCTTTTTAGGTTTTATTTACTTTAACTTTATGTTTTTAGGTTTTTAGGGTTTAGTGTTTAGAGTTTAAAGTTTAAGGTTTAGGGTTTAGGGTTTTAGGGTTTAAGTTTTTAGGGTTTAGGGTTTAGGTTTAAGGTTTAGGGTTTAGAGTTTAAGGTTCAGTGTTTAGGGTTTAGGGTTTAGGGTTTTATGATTTTTTGGTTTTTTTGGGTTAGTTTAGGTTATGGTTATAGTTTAGTTTAGGGTTTTAGGTTTAGGTTTAGGGTTTTTAGGTTTAGGGTTAGTTTAGGGTTTTTTTTTGGGTTTTAGGTTTAGGGTTAGGTTTTAATTTAGATTTAGGGTTTAGGTTTAGGTTTATATTTTGGTTTTAAAATTAAATAAAAGGTAGGTTTAGGTTTTTTAGTTTATTTAATTTTTTATTCATTTTAGTTTATATTTATATTTTAATTAGGTTTATTTATTAAATTTAGTTTATTTAATTATTTTAGTTTTATTTAGGTTTAGGTTTTATTTTAGTTTCAAGTTTAGGTTTATTTTACATGAGTTTTATTTTATTTTATTTACAAGTTTAGGTTTTAGGTTTAGGGTTTAGGGTTTAGGGTTTAGGGTTTAGTGTTTAGGGTTTAGGGGTTTAGTGTTTTAGGGTT
This sequence comes from Cymbidium sinense, assembly GCA_021442155.1. Taxonomy (NCBI): domain Eukaryota; kingdom Viridiplantae; phylum Streptophyta; class Magnoliopsida; order Asparagales; family Orchidaceae; genus Cymbidium; species Cymbidium sinense. The sequence continues at coordinate 78,645 of JAKCPB010000626.1, forward strand.
TAGGGTTTAGCATTTAGGGTTTAGGGTTTAGGGTTTTTAGGGTTTAAGGTTTAGGGTTTTTGGTTTAGGGTTTAGGGTTTAGGGTTTTAGGGTTTAGGGTTTAAGGTTGTAGGTTTAGTGTTTAGGGTTTAGGGTTAGTTTTAGGGCTTAGGGTCTAGTGTTAGGGATTATTTTTTTTTATTTTTAACTTATTATATATATATTTTTATTGTTAGGGTTTAAAGTTTAGGGTTTAGGGTTTAGGGTTTAGGGTTTAAGTTTTAGGGTTTAGGGTTTAGGGTTTAGGGTTTAATGTTTAGGGTTTAGGGTTTCGAGTTTTTAGAATTTGGGTTTTGGGTGTGGGGTTTATGGTTTTAGGTTTATGGTTCAAGTTTTAATTTAGGGTTTAGGGTTTTTATTTTTTATTTAATAGATAATAAATTTTGATTAAACATTTGTTCTTTTTTATTTCATCAACCAAGTAACACACCAAGTTTTCTAAGACACAAGTTATGACATTGATCAAAAATGAGCATGCATATCCACTGCTAAGAATTTTGTCCTTATGAGAATTTGCTCAGACTCTTGTCCATTGATCCCAACCATTTATGATATGGTGTTTTGCCTCCATAGCCGTCTAGATTGAGCATAGGGTGATGTTCTTGCTCTCAAGGTTTCCATTCTTGGGTTTAGGTTTATATTTAATAGGTTTAAGGGTTTAGGTTTATTTTGTAATTTATTTAGTTACTTTAAGTTTAGGATTTTAGGTTTTTTAATTTTATTTTTTTTATTTTGAGTTTGGTCATGGAGTTTGAATTGCTTTGTGGTTCACCCTCACCTTAAGAAACCCAAACCCATTCATAATAACTTCAGATCCCACTCTTAAAACTTGGTTAAACCTAGAAAGTTGTTCCAATGAATAACTCTTTACCTGAAGCCGAGGGTCATTGCCTTGATCCTCCCATTGCTCCTTTGGACATGATGTGGTTCTTAAGCCTGATCAGCTTTTGGATGGCAGTCATGATAATAAGGATGCATTATTTTGTAATGGGTCTATACATTTGATTCCCATTAATATTGGTAATAATATGGACAATAATATGTTTTCGAAACTTATGGATGATAATTTTATCTCAAATGATTCCATTCCTTCTTCTATGTAACCTTTAATTGAAGAAACTGTGATCCTTGATGAGGGCTTGAATGGTGAGCAAACTAAGGATATAGTTTCTAATCCTAATTGGGCACTTGTGCTTTAAATGGTTCTAATCCTTCTCTTGCTTCTTCATCTAATTTTGAACTAATTTCTAATCGGATACTTCAACATAATAATGATTTGGAAGAAGGTGAAGTGGCATGCAGTGATGGTTTAAATGTAAAATCTTATTCCAAACATACCCCTGAATAATCTCAATCGGAAGGTGATGTTGTGGATATGACTAATAAATTACAAATGGTTTTAGAAAGAAAAATAAAACTCAAAACTAAATTTCTAACTTTTGAGTTACTAGATTAGCTCTTACGCCCAAAAATAAATGGTTTCTTTCTTAATTTGGAATGTGAGAGGATTGGTACCCTCTATGTTAGAAATAGAATTAGAAATTTAGTTCATTCTCATAACATTTCCTTTTTGGCTATTTTGGAACCTTTTTTTCTTTTATTTGAGAATGATTGGTTTTTTAATTTTTTGCTAACTCGAGCAATAAAATTTGGATTTTTTGGAATAGTCCTTATGTTAGGTTTTGGATGATTTATCCCAAGTTGTGAATGTTAAGATTACTTATGATAATTTGGTGTTATTTTGGCTCATTTGTTTATGCTTCTTGTAATAGAAATGGTAGACTTCTTTGGAAGGATCTTATTTTTTTCTTCTTGTTGATGCTCCTTGGTTTTATGGGTGGGGACTTTAATACTATCTCTTCTTCCTCTAAACGGGTTGGTGGTAATGCTCTAAACTTATTTTCTATGGAAGATTTTAATAACATGATCCTTGATTGTCATCTTATTCATATTGGCTTTAGTGGGTCTCAATTTACTTGAAATAATTATAGACTCTGGCAAAAGCTAGATTGGGTTCTTTTTAATCATTTATGGATTAATATTCTCCCTAGTACTTCTATGGAGCACTTTGTAATTCATTCTCCTTGCTTATCACTGAATTTTATTGCTAGTAAATCCTCCTCCCTATCCCTTTCGCTTCCAAAATATGTGGCTCATGGATGATAAATTTTTGGATGTTGTTGCTACTAACTGGTGAACCTCATCCTATGATTCTATTTTTGGGATGAGGAGATTGTGGTTCAAATTAAAAGGCTTAAACAATGCCTTACTTGGTGGAATTAACATTATTTCAAGAACCTTTTGTCAATATCAAAGATATGGAGAATGAGGTTATAGTTTTGGAAGATGTGTTGTTAATGATCCTTCTAAAATTCATTTTGGCTCAAGCTAAAGATAGGTTAACATGTTTTCAAGACATGGAGGAGACCTATTGAAAAAAAGCTTCTATGAAATGGATCTGGTGATCATAATACTAAATATTTTCATGCCATTGTTAAAAAAAAAAGGCTATAAATCACATTCACAAAATGAAAATTAATGATGGAGTTTCGGATAAAAGGAGCTTACTAATTCTATTTTCTTTTATAAAGAGCTTCTAAATAAAAATGTTGCTTATGATGATATTTCTTGACCAAGTTATTCCTAATCTTATTTGATGATGATAACATTATGCTTTCTTCCTTACCTTCCGAGTGAAATTGATACTTTGATAGTATGAATAAAGACTCGTTAGTCTTGATTATTAGACTACCCTTTTTTTCCAAAAAAGTTGGATTATCATTAAAGAGGACTTTGCTAAAGCTATCCTTGATTTCATTAATGGTACCTTCCTAAATATTTTGCTAGCACCTCCATTATTTTAATTCCTAAAAAAGACAATCTAAGTTTGAGTGATTTTAGGTCGATTAGCCTTTACTCTTTTTTAATAAACTTATTTCTAAAATTTTTGCTAAAAGCTTGATTATCTTGCTTTCTAAAATTATCTCCCCCAATCAAACCAATTTTGTTAAAAGGAGATCCATTTCTGATAATGTTCTTTTAGACCAAGAGATGATCCATGACTTAAATGCTAATGTTCATGATGGAAAAAGTTTTTTAAGCTTGACATTTCCAAAGTTTATGATAATATTGGTTGGGTTTTCCTATATTCATTTTTGGCTTTATTTGGATTCTGTAACCAATTTATTGCTTTAATTAAGAATGGGATTGAGAATTCTTGGTTTTCTTTGCTCTCAATGGTGAAGTGCATGGTTTCTCTCTTCTTCATGGGCTAAGGCAAGTGGACCCTCTCTCCTACCCTTTCATTATTACTATGTGGAATATCTTTCTAGATATATTAGATGTTTAGTAGAATGCCTAACATGTACTAGAACTATTGGTGGGTTTCCATTTCTCACCTTAGTTTTGTTGAAGATTTCATTATATTTTGCAATGCCTCTACTCTTTATATTAAAAAATTGTGTAAGTTCTTAACTATTTTGGTAAGGAGAGTGGCTTGAATATTAATCTTGATAAAAGTTATTTTTATATTACTAGCTCTTCTATTTCCTTATCTAAGATCAATGCTATAAAAAATATTACAAATTTTTTTTCATCAAATTCTCCCTATCAAGTATCTCTGGGACTCCCTTATATATAGGGAACAAAAGATCTTCTTTATTTGATGAAGTTATTCAAAAATAAATAAGAAAACCTCCTCTCTGGGAGTTCCATTTACTTTTCTTTGGAGCTAGACTTATCCTGATCAAAAGTACCCTTCACTCTCTGCCTCAGATCTATTACTATTATCCTATACCCTATTATTAAAAAGATCAATAGACTTTAATTTTTTTTTAGATCTAACTTTTCTATCAAAAGATTACATTGGGCTAGTTGGCACAACTTGTGGTCCTATTAATGAAGGTGGTTTTGGGTTGCAAAATTTTAGAGGATTCTATTAACTATTTTTCCTATAAAATGTGGAATATTAGAAATAAACATAGTTAGGTCAAAGTTTATGCATGCTAAATATAGGCAAACATCCCCTCATTTGTGCTTTCAAATTTGGGGATTCTCCTGGTGGAGAAGACTTTGTAGTATCAAATGGAATCGAGAACTTAATTTCTTGGGTGTCAATTCTAGTTCCTCTTTTTGGCAAGACAATTGGTGGGCTCTATTGATTCCCCGCTCAATACTCATTCCACTTGTGATGCTTAAGATTAATTAGTTAATTACTCATAATAAGTGGGACGTGACTCAATTGAATATCCTTTTCCCTAATGTGATTGTTGATAAAATCCTTAAAATTTATCCTTTCCCTAATGAACCCGACCAAATTCACTTCAATAATTCTTCTTCTGAATATTTTGTTTTTAAGGTTGTTTGTCATTTCATCATATTTAAATGTTAAGAGTCATTGATTTTACTAAAATCTAGAATATTAGTCTCTACTATTCTCGCTTTTAACTTGGCACATTCTCAAGCATTATATCCTATGGATGATACTCTTCTGAAAAAAAGGTTTCCATCTCCCCTCTAAATGTCAATGTTTCTATCACATTGAAAGTGTGGATCATGTTTTTGTGAATGGCCCTATTGCTACTAAAATGTGGAATTGGTATGATAATATTTTTAATACTTTCCATTTTAATGGTTCATTTTTTATTATGCAACTTCTTGAAGCATGTTTCTCCCATACTTCTGAAGGCCATGTTAAAATTATTTTAGCTATTACTATTCTTTGGTATATTTGGATGGATAGAAATGATGTTAAGCATTGTAATATTTCTATGAATTATCATCTTATTATTGCTAGAGCCAAATATAAATTTTGTCTCTTTTCAAAGCTAATCTTCTTACTCACTCTAGTTTTAAAGGGTGCAAGTCTGTGGCCTTGAATTTTGGGATTATCCTTCCCCGTGTCTCTCCTACCCAAAAAATTATATACTGGATTAAACCTAATTATCACTAAATTAAGGTTAACACTGATGACTCAGTTGCTAATGGTTATTATATGGTGGGATTTTGAGAGATCATAGTGGCAAGGTTATCTCTACTTTATACCCTTTAGATCCTTGTTATGTGTTATTTGTTGAGCTCAAAGGCTTTCATCATGGCATTTCCATTTGTTTACAACAAGGTTTTCATAAGATCTGTTTGAAGTTGATGCTCTCCTCTTTAGATTTACTCAAATCTTATGCTCATGGTAATACTAAAGTGTATTATTTACTTAATCATACTAGGAGGCTTCTTACTCTAACCTAGATTTATAAAATTTCATATTTATAGCCAACTCTTGTGCTAACTTTCTTTCCAATTTAGGGGCCAAGTATTCTTCTTTGCAAATGTTTTCTAATGATGACATCCCTTTCCTTTTAAGGGGTCTTGTGAATCTTGATAAAACTATTTTGCCTTATGTTAGAAGTTTTTATTTTTTTTCCTCTTCTTTTGGCTTTCCCTTGTTATTTTTTTTTGAATATTTCTAGTTTTGTCTTTGTCGGTTTGGTCTTGATTTTTTTTTCTCATAAACCTACTTTTATTTTCTAGTTTGGTTTCTTCCCATTCTTTGATGGGTTGGGGTTGTCTTTCCATTTATTGATTTTTCTATTATATTTATTTTCATTTTGTTTTCTCTCCAACTTATAGAGGTGTTTTATAGTAGGTGTTGGTTTTCTTTCTAGTTGGTGTGGTTCTCTTTATTTGGATCTCTCACTTTTTATTTACTCGATTTTATGGTTGGGTGTTTCTTCTTGGGGCTTTTTCTTTGGTGTTGCTTGCTATTTTTATGACCTTCCTATGGTATGGTGATCTGTCACCTTGTTGTTTGCTAATCAGGATGGTTTTTCTAGTTGCTTTTGGTTGTCCTTTCTCTCTTAGTTTTTCTCCTGCTGCTAAGAGGAGTTGTGTGACCATGAGGGCTCTTTGTTTTTTGGTTGTAGCTTGAGAACTATTTTCCTGGCTATCTATCCTTTCTTTTAGTCTTGTGATGAGTAAGGTTGGATGCTTCGGATTGTTATATCTTCAATATTGGGTGTGCCTTCTAGACATGAGGTTCTATTTTAATTTGTTATGAACTGAAGGTTAAACTACCGGTTGGATGTTTTTTGACATAGCTGATGACTAGTTCTTATTGCACTATCTCTAGTTGTTGTTATTTGTGATCCTAAAGGGCTCTTTTTTCTATTTTTTGGTCGTATCTAGCTTTTAAACTAGATTCTCTTATCCTTGGATTTGCATTGGTGGCTATGTTTTCCTTGGGATTTTCAATGTTTGTGACTGGATGACTCTTTCTATCTTTCATCCTAATGGTTCTAAGTCTATTTGAATCCTTGTGGCTTGGTGGTGGATTACCTTGTTTAGATTGGGTGCTCTTTGTTTTGGTCAAAAGAGTATTTACTTTGTTATAATTTTCTTGATCTTTCGAGTCTATGTTTGGAACCGCTACTTTCTTTCCCATCTTTCTCTTTCATCCTATGGATTTTATTTCTGGATGGTTGAACCTCTTCCCTTTCCTTATTTTGATGGTTGCCTTGGTTCATAACATTCTTGATGTTAGTCTTAATTGCTCCTGATAGTATTTATTTTTGGTTCTTTGCATGTTCTTAATGAATGACCTTATCACTATGGTTCTCATTTTTTCCTTTGTTTGGTCTGGTTTATTATTTTTTCCATATTGTGAGGTTTGTCCCAATGTTAGCAATTCTTGTGGTGGCTTTGGTGGTGCTCCTGGTCTAATGCTTTCGATTTTACCTCCTTATCATTGCTAAGTTTAATATATCATCATGTGTTTTGTGGTTATATTTGTGAAGTTTTATGTTTGTGATGATCGCCATTGATAAGGTGCTACAAGAGGTTGTCGTAATGATGGCCTTGATGCTTCCCACTCCTTCTTTTGGCTGGTAGTACTATATGTATTTGAAACCCTTCACTTGAAGTTTGGATGCTTACATATGGTGCTAGTCCTTAAGATGATTATAATTCTTTCATCTTTCTTCCTACTCTTATATTTTATGCTTAATTATCATTACTGTACTCATCCTTTTACAAGCTTGTTAGACTCTAATCGAGGGAGACTTTTCATGGATGTTGGTTTCAAAAGGAGCAGAGGAAGTTTGTCCTGACACGATTATTTTGGTGGATCTTTTTTTTTATTAGCTTATTTTCATTATCTATTGTATTAGGGGCTTATCTCCTTAAGACTTTTGTAGCTTTGAGCATTAGAGATTTGCTCTAAGGACTTTTACCTTTTCTTGGCAATAAAATTTAATTTTCCAAAACCATAAATCCTAAATCTTAAAACCCTAAATAACCATAAAGTAAAACCTGAACCCTAAACCTAAAACCTAAACCCTCAACCCTATACCCTAAATCATAAAAACCCTAAACCCTAAACCCTAAAACCCACAACGCTAAACTCTAAACCCTAAACCCTTAAACCTAAACCCTAAACCCTAAACACTAAACCCTAACCCTAAACCATAGCTTTAAACCCTAAAATAAACCAACAAATAAAATAAATTAAAGACTAAATAAAACCTAAATAATAAACCTAAAAAATAAAAATAAAAAAAAAAAACTTAAACCTTAAACTAAAGAAAACCTAAACCTAAAATAAAAATAAAATAAACCTAAACCTAAACTAAACTAAATAAACCTAAACCTAAACCTAAAATAAAACCTAAACCTAAACTAAAATAAAATACTAAAATAACCTAAACTAAAAAAATAAACCTAAAAAATGGAATTAAAATAAAACCTAAAACCTAAACCAATAAAAAAATAAAACTAAACTAAACTAAGAAAATAAAATAAACCTAAATCTCCCAAAAAATAATAAAATAAAACCTAAACTAAAATAATTAAACCTAAAGTAAATAAACTAAATTAAATAAAAATAAAAAAATTTGAAATAAAAAAATAAAATAAAATAAACTAAAATAAATAAACTAAACTAAATAAAACTAAACCTACCAGTTTACTTAATTTAACAAAAAGACCCTACACCCTAAACCATAAAACAAACCCTAAACCTAAACCTAAACCTAACCCTAAAAAACTCTAAACTAAAACAAACCAACCTAAAACTAAAAACCCTAAAACCCTAAACCCTAAAAATCAAAAAAACCCTAAACACTAAATTAAAAATACTAAACCTAAAACTAACCTAAACCTAAACATAAAACCTTATACCTAAACCCTAAACTAAACTAAACTAACTAAAAACCTAAACCTAAATTAACCCTAAACCCTTAAACCAAAAACCCTAAACCTAAACCTAATCCTAAACCTAACCTAAACCCTAAAAATAAAAAAAATAAAAATAAAACTAAAAACCTAAATAAAAATATAAAAGTAAAATAAAAAATAAAACTAAATAAACTAAAAAAACTAAACCTAAAATAAAATAAAATAAACCTAAACCTAAACTAAAATAAACTAAACAAAATAAATAAAATAAACCTAAAATAAATAAACCTAAACCCTTAACTAAATAAAATAAAATAAACTAAAATAAACATAAACCTAAACTAAAAAAATAAAACCTAAAAAAATAAAATTAAAAAAAAACTAAACCAAAAAAATAAACATAAACCTGAACCTAAACCTATAAAATAAATAAAAATTAAAAGCCTAAACTAAAATAAATAAACTAAACTAAATAAACATAAACCTAAATCAAAATATAAAATAAAATAAAATAAATAAAAAATAAACTAAATAAACTTAAACCTACTAGTTTACTTAAATTTTCAAAAATAATAAAAAAATAAAAAATAAAGAGATAAAAAAAACCTAACCATAAAACTAACCTTAAACTCGAAACTCTAAACAACTAACCCTATACCCTAAACCTTAAACTATAAACCCAAAAACCCTAAACCCTAAACTAATCCTAAACCCTAAACACTAAATCCTAAGCTCTAAACCCTAAACCATAAATCCTAAATCCTAAACCCTAAACTAATCTTAAACCCTAAACACTAAATTCTAAACACTAAACCCTAAACCCTAAACCCTCACCCTAACATTAAACCCAAAACACTAACCCTAAACTAATACAAAACCCTAAACCCTAAAAACCCTAAATCTTAAACCCTAAATCAAAAATTAACTCTAAACCCTAAGCTAACCCTAAACCCTAAACCCTAAAAACCCTAAACCCTAAAGCCTAAAAACTACCCTAAACCCTAAACACTAAACCCTATCCCTAAACCCAAAACCTTAAAATCCTAAACCCTAAAATTCTAAACCCTAAACCCTAAACCCAAACCTCAAAAACCTAAAAACTTAAACCTAAAAATAAAATAAAATAAAAACCTAAACCTAAATAAAATAAAGAAATAAAAAAACTAAAAACCTAAACTAAAACCTAAACCTAAACCTAAAAGTAAAATAAAATATATAAATAAATATAAACTAAAATAAAATATATAAAATCTAAACTAAATTTTAAAAAAAAAAAAAACTTAAGAATAAAAAACCTAAATAAAATAAAAGCAAAATGTAAAATAATAAAAAATAAACATAAAATAAACCTAAAATAAAATTAAATAAAAACTAAATAAAAACCTAAACATAAAAAATAAAACTAAAATAAATAAAACCCATAAAAAATAAAACCTAATACCTAAACCTAAACCTAAATCCTAAGAATGTAGAACCTGAATGATGTGAACATCACCGCCAACCGTGCTCACTCTAGAGTCAAGGTGGAGGTGAAGGTGGAGGCTGTGGTTATCATAGTGGTGGAGGGGAACCGAAGTGTCAATATGGAGGTGGTGGCCTGAGTGGGTGGTTATGGAAGAGAGAGGAGCAGTGGTGGTGGATCCCGATACTTGAGAGGTTGGGGTGGTTCTGATGGGAACTGGAGAAACTGAAGAATGGCCAATCCAATCTTCTGCTTATGAAATTATGTCTTCATAGTAGAGACAATTCTAGTTATCTAAGGTTTTTGGTTTGCTCTATGCGTGCTCATTTTTTATCTATGTCGTCGCTTGTGTCATAGAAAACTTGGTGTGTTACTTGGTTGATGAAATTGAAAAGAAGAAATGTTGAATCTAAATTTGTTCCCTAAACCCTAAACCAAAAACCCTTAACCCTAAACTAAAACTTGAAACTTAAACCTAAAATCGAAACCCTAAAACCAAAACCCTAAACCCTAAAAACCCTAAACCCTAAACCCTAAACCCTAAACCCTAAATCCTAAAACCATAAACCCTAAACTTGAAACCCTAAAACCTAAACCCTAAACTAACACTAAACCTTAAATCCTAAATTGTGGAAATCTTAAAACCTAAACCTAAACTAAATAAAACCTAAAAATAAAATAAATAAATAAACCTAAACCCAAAAAAAAAATAAAAAAAAAAATAAAATGAAACTAAAACCTAAACCTAAACCTAAACCTAAACCTAACAAGATAATTAAATAAAAAATAAAACCTAAACTAAAATTAAATAAATAAAAACGTAAACTAAACTAAAAAAATAAAAATCCTAAATAAAATAATAATTAAAACTAAAATAAGAATAAAATAAAATAAAAATAAAATTTAATTATAATTTAATAATAACATAAACCTGATAAATAAACCTAAAAATAAAACTTCAAAATAAATAAAAATAAAATCTAACCCACAAACTAAAAGAAAAACCTAAACCTAAGATAAAATTAAAATAAACCTAAACATAAACTAAAATAAACTAAACTAAGATAAATTAAACCTAAACCTAAACCTAAAAATAAACTAAACCTAAACCTAAACCTAAGCTAAATAAAATAAAATAACCTAAAAAATAAAACTAAACCTAAACTAAAAAATAAAACCTAAAAATAAACCTAAAATAAAAAACATAAACCAAAAAAAATAAAATAAATAAACCTAAACCTAAACCTAAAAATAAAAAATAAAACCTATACCTTCAAAATAAAAGAAAAATAAAACTAAACTAAAAAAAATGAAAATAAACCTAAAATTAAACCTAAAATGTAAACTAAAATAAAAAAATACTAAACTAAAATAAATAAACTAAATTGAATAAAAATAAAAAATAAACCTAAACCAAATTAAAAATTAAAATAATCTAAAATAAATAATAAATAAACTAAATAAACCTAAACTTACCAATTTACTTAATTAAAAAAAACCCTAAACCCTAAACCTAAAACCCTAAACTTTAAATCCTAAACCTTAAAACTAACCCTAAACCCTAAACCTTAAACCATAAAAAACCATAAACCCTAAACCCTAAACCAAAAACCATAAACTCTTTAGGGAAAAATAAATCTTTTACCAAACTTAACAACTCAAACTTAAAATAAAGAACTCATAACAACCCTAAACCCTAAACTAATCATAAACTAACCCTAAACCCCAAAATGTACAAACCTAAACCCTAAACCCTAAACTAACCTTAAACCCTAAACCCTAAACCTTAAACCATAAACCCTAACCCTAATCCATAAACCATAAATAAAATTAATTATAAACCTAAAAAATAAATAATTAAAAAAATGTAAAGCCTAAACTAAAAAAAACCTAAACCTAAAATAAAAATGAAATAAACCTAACCTAAACTAAAATAAATAAAACCTAAACCTAAAGCTTAAACTAAATATAATAAAATAAACTAATAATAAACCTAAACCTAAACTAAAAAATAAAACTTAAAAATAAAATTAAAATAAAAACCTAAAACCTAAACCTAAACTAAAACCTAAACTTGAAAAAAAAATTTAAATCTCAATGAAAAATAAACCTAACCCTAAACCTAAAAAATAAACTAAAATAAAAAGCTAACCATAAATAAATAAACTTATAATTAATAAACTAAACAAAATAAATAATAATAATAAACATAAATAAAAATAAAATAAACTAAATCAATCTAAACCTACCAGTTTACTTAATTTAAAAAAAGAAAACCTTAAACCCTAAACCATAAATCCTAAACTCTAAACCCTAAACCCTAACCCCTTAAACTAAGTCTAAACCCTAAATCCTAAACCTCCAACCCATAAACCGTAAACCTTAAACCCTAAACCCTAAACCCTAAAAAACCCTAAACCTAAACCCAAAATCCTAAACCCAAAATCCTAAACCTTAAACCCTAAACCCTAAAACTAACTCTAAACCCTAAACCTATAACCCTAAAACCCTAAACCCTAAACCCTAAACCCGTGCAAGGCATCTTAGCCTAGTGGTTGATAGCTTTGGCTTTCAACCAAGAGGTCTTGGGTTCAAGTCCTTGCACATGTTGTGTGTGTGAGTTTGCAATTAAATTTGCTAAAATGTCCCAAAAAAAACCCCTAAACCCTAAACCAAAAGTAAATAAAACCTAAAAATAAAATTAATAAAAAACCTAAACTGAAATAAAAAATAATAAAATAAAATAAAAACCTAAATTAAAATCTAAACCTAAACCTAAAAATAAAATAAAATAATAAAAATAAACTAAAATAAAATAAATAAAAACCTAAACTAAACTAAAAAATAAAATAAATCTAAGAATAAAAAACATAAAAAATAAAATAAAAATTAAACGTAAAATAAAAATAAAAGAAACCTAAAATAAAATAAAATAAAAACTAAACTTTAAAAATAAACCTAAAAATAAAACCTAATGAAATAGAAAATAAAACTGAAACCCTAAACTAAAAATACTTAACCTAAAATAAAAATAAAATAAATGTAAACTTAAACTAAAATAAATAAAACCTAAACCTAAACCTAAACTCTAAAATAAATAAAATAAAATAAATTACCTAAACCTAAACTAAAAAATAAAACTTTAAAAAATCCTAAAATAAAACCTAAAACCTAAACTTAAAAAATAAATAAAATCTAAAGTAAACCAAAAAATAAAATAAAACCCAAACCTAAAAAAATAAATAAAAATAAAACTAAACTAAAAAAATAAACATAAACCTAAACCTAAACCTAAAATGAACTAAAATAAAAAAAACTTAAAATAATGAACCTAAAATAAATAAACTCTAAATAAAATGAAAATAAACTAAATAAAATAAAAGTAAATAAACTAAATAAACTAAAAAATCATTTTACATTTTTTTTAAAAAAAAAAAAAAAAACCTAAACCCTAAACCTTAAACCCTAAAACCCTAAATAAATCAAAACCCTAAACCTTAAACCTACAACTTTAATCCTACAACCTTAAACCCTAAAACCCTAAACCCTAAACCCTAATAACCTAAAACATAAACCAAAAGTAAATAAAACCTAAAAAATAATGTAAATAAACAAACCTAAGCATAAATAAAATAAAAAATAAAATAAAATAAAAACCTAAACCTAAACCTAAAAATAAATCAAAATAAAAAAAGAAAAATAAACTAAAATAAAATAAATAAAAACCTAATCTAAACTAAAAAATAAAATCAAGCTTAGAATTAAAAACCTAAAAATATAAAAACTAAACATAAAATAAAAAAAATAAAACTAAAATAAAATAAAATAAAAACTAAATAAAAACCTAAACCTAAAAAATGAACCTAAAAAATAAAACTTAAAAATAATTAAAAAATAAAACCCAAACTCTATTCTAAAAATAAAAACTTAACCTAAAATAAAAATAAAATAAATAAAATAAAATAGACCAAAACCTAAACTAAAATAAACTAAACTAAAATAAATAAAACCTACACCTAAACCTAAAGTAAACTAAACCTAAACCATGAACTAAATAAAATAAAATAAACAAAAAATAATCCTAAACCTAAACTAATAAATATATCCTAAAAATAAACCTAAAACCTAAATCCTAAACCTTAAACCCTAAAAAGCTAAAACCTAAACCTAAACTAAATGAAACCTAAAAATGAAATAAATAAAAAACCTAAAATAAAATAAAATAAAAAAATAAAATAGAATAAAAACCAAAACTAAAACTTAAACCTAAACCTAAACCTAAACCTAAAAAAACTAAACTAAAATTAAATTAATAAAAACCTGAACTAAACTAAAAAAAATATAAACTCTAATCTAAAAAAGGTTTAAACCTAAAATAAAGATAAAATAAACCTAAACCTAAACCTAAATCTAAACCAAAACTAAATAAAATTAAATTAAATAAAAATGAACCTAAACCTAAACTGAAATATAATACCTAAAAATATACCGACAATAAAAACCTAAAACATAAAAATAAAAAAAATAAAATAAAAAACTAAACCTAAACCTGAAAATAAAAATAAAATCTGCACTTAAAAATATAAAAATAAAACTAAATGAAAAAAAATAAACCTAAACCTAAACTTAAACCTAAAAATAAACTAAAATAAATAAACCTAAAATAAATAAAATAAACTAAATAAAAATAATAATAATCCTAAATAAAAATAAAAAATAAAATAAACTAAAATAAATAAAAAAATAAAAAAAAGCCTAAACCTACTGGTTTACTTAATTTAAAAAATAATAATAATAAATAAAAACAAATAGAAAAGCCCTAAACCCTAAACCTACAACCCTAAACCTTCAACCCTAAACCCTAAAACCCTAAACCCTAAACCCTATAACCCTAAACCCTAAGCCCTAAACCCTAAACATTAAAACCTACAACTCGAAACCCTAAACCATAAAACCTAGATCCTAAGCCCTAAACCCTCAACCCTAAACTCTAAACCCTAAACTCCAAAACCTAAACCATAAACCATAAAACCTGAAAAACTAAAAATCTAAACATAAACTAAAAAAACCTAAAAATTAAATAAACAAAAATACCTAAAATAAAATAAAGTAAAATAAAATAAAAACCTAAACTAAAGTCTAAACCGAGACCTAAAAAATAAAATTAAATTAAATTAAAACTAAATTAAAATAAAATAAAATTAAATAATAAATTAAATTTAAAATAAAACAAAATAAAATAAAAAACTAAACCTAAAAAATAAAAGAACCTAAAATAAAACTAAATAAAACTTAAACCTAAAAAATAAACCTAGAAAGATAACCCAAAAATAAATAAAAAATAAAACATAAAGCCTAAACTAAAGAAAAAACTTAAACCTAAAATAAAAATAAAACAAACCTAAATCTATACTAAAATAAACTAAACTAAAATAAATAAAACCTAAGCTTAAAGCTAAAATAAACTAAACTTAAACCTAAACCTAAGCCTAAACCCTAAATATAATAAAATAAACTAAAAAATAAAACCTAAAAGTAAACCTAAAATAAAAACCTAAACCTCAACCTAACAATAAAAAAATAACATAAACCTAAAAAATAAACTAAAATAAAAAACCTAAACTAAAATAAATAAACCTAAAATAAATAAACTAAACTAATAAAAATAAAACTAAAACTAAATAAAACTAAAATAAATAAAAAATAAACTATATAAACTAAATAAACATAAACCTACAAGTTTACTTAATTTAAAAAAGAATTAAAAATAAAATAACCCCGAACCCTAAAATCCTAAACCCTAAACCTTAAACCCTAAATCCTAAACCCTAAAACCTACAACCCTAATGCCTAAACCCCAAACCATAAACCCTAAACCTTAAACCCTAAACTACCCTAAACTAACTCTAAACCCCAAACCCTAAAATCTAAACTAGCCCTAAACCTTAAGAATGGGCAGAACCTTGACAAAGGGGAACATCACCGACACAAGGCCTAGATCCTGGTGGAGGCAAGGCAGGCTACACTTATCATAGTGGTGGTGGGGATCTGGAGTTGTTGGATATGGAGGTGGTGGTCAGCAAAGGTGGTTATGGAGGCTGAGAAGATGGACGCTACAGCATGGGTGAGGGAGAGATCAGGATATCATGGATCGCCACTGAGAGGTGGTTCTGATGGGAACTGGAGAAACTAAAGAATGACCCATCCAATCTGGTACTTACGGAACTGTGTCTTTACAATAGAGACAGTTCTACTTATGTAAGGATTTTGATTTGCTCTATGGGTGTAAATTTTTTATCTACGTCATTACTTGTGTCTTAGAAAACTTGGGGTGCTACTTTGTTGATGAAATCAAAAAGTAGAAATGTTGAATTTGAATTTGTTCTTTCTTAAAAAAAACCTTAAACCTTAAACTAAAACTTAAACACTAAACCTTAAACCCTAAGCCCTATAACCCAAACCCTAAACCCTAAACCTTAAGCCCTAAATAGCTAAAAACCTAAACCTAAACTAAATAAAACCTAAAAATTAAAAAAATGAAAAAACCAAAACCAAAATAAAATAAAAATAAAATAAAAACATAAACTAAAATTGAAACTTAAACCTAAACCTGAAAAGAAAATAAAACAAAAAAAATAAATATTAAATTAAAATAAAATAAATGAGAACCTAAACTAAACAAAAAAATAAAATAACTAAATAAAAGAAAACTAAACCTAAAATAAAATAAAATAATAACTAAATAAAAACCTAAACCTAAAAAATAAACCTAAAAATAAATAAAAAATTAAAACCTAAATCCTAAACTAAAAAAAACCTAAACCTAAAATAAAAATAAAATAAACAAAATAAAATAAACCTAAACCTAAACTAAAATAAACTAAGCTAAAATAAATAAAACCTAAACCTAAACCTTAAATTAAACTAAATAAAATAAAATAAACTAAAAATAAACCTAAACCTAAACTAAAAAATAAAACTAAAAAAAATTTAAAATAAAAACCTAAAACCTAAACCTAAAAAAATAAAATATAAACCTAAACCTAAACTTAAAAGTAAAAAAATAAAACCTAAGCCTAAAATATAAAATAAAAATAAAACTCAACTAAAAAATCAACCTAAACCTAAAAAATAAACTAAAATATAAAACCTAAACAAAAATAAATAAACTAAAATAAATAAAAATTAAAAAATAGAATAAACTCAAATAAATAAAAAAATAAACTAAATAAACCTAAACCTATTAGTTTACTTAATTAAAAAAAACCTAAACCCAAAATCCTGAACCCTAAACCCTAAAACTAACACTAAACCCTAAAACTCTAAACCCTAAACTCTAAACCCTAAACCCTAAGCCCTAAACCCTAAACCCTAAACCCTTAAACGCTAAAACCAAAACTCTAAACCCTAAACCCTAAACCCTAAACATTAAAACTTACAATCGTAAACCTTAAACTCGAAACCCGAAACCCTAAACCCTAAAACCCTAAACCCAAAACTCTAAACCCTAAACCCTAAATCCTAAACATTAAAACCTATAACCATAAACCTTAAACCTGAATAAACTAACCCTAAATTAACCCTAAACCCTAAGAATGGGGAGAACCTTGATGACAAGAACATCACCATCAACTAGCTTAGTAGATCTAGAAGGAGGCTAAGGCGCAGCAGCACAGTGGTGGGGATCTAGAGGTAGTGGTGGATGGAGGTGCCGTGATATGAAGGTGGTTGTCAAAGCAAAGGGTGGTTATCGAGGCGAGGACCAACGGTTACCTGGTGGTGTGAGGGAGAGATCAAGAATATGATGGCAGATCCCGCTACAGGAGAGGCGAGGGTGGTTCTGATGGGAACTACAAAAATTGAAGAATGACCGATTTGATCTGCTACTTATGGAATAGTGTTTTAAAGTAATGATGGTTCTACTTATCTAGTTTTGATTTGCTCTATGGGTTCTAATTTTTTATTTATGTCATGGCTTGTGTCCTTGAAAATTAAGTGTGCTACTTGGTTCATGAAATTGAAAAGAAGAAATGTTGAATATGAATTTATTCTTTATTAAAAAAACCTTAAACTAAAACTTAAACCCTAAACTTAAAACCTAAGACCCATTTTGACCTAAATGGGTCAACTTGAGCCAAATCACATCAAACCAACTCCAAATTCAATGAAACTTGACCTAACCCATTTTTCAAACATACCAAACATATTCAAATTGAAATCAAGGTCAAATAACCTTTTTTTCCCCTAGATCAAAGGGTAAATTTTGGCCAAATCTGCTTGGAATTTGATCAAATCCTCTCCATAACCACTTGGCACCCTCTTAGTGGATAAAGTGAACACTAGTGAGTGTGGTGCACCTAACCCAATAGGTTTGGGTCAGCCAAACCTAGCCTATAGCTAAAATTGACTATTTGCATGAAATTAAGCACATGGAATCCCTCCTTCACTTGATTTAAGCACATGCAAGCTCCAGCTCCACTCTCCGCCAAACTGACAAGGACACCCTAAATGGCTCAACAAACCCACTCAAGGTGGTTAATTGGATCAAAATAGTGAGAAGCACTATCTGATTTCAATGGGGAGATATACTCCCCTTTGAATTCATTCCATGAGTTCTTAATTTGATTGAGCAAGAGGAAGCCGAGAAGTCATTTCCCAGCCTCCCAAGCTCTCTCTGCAATTCCCATTTTCCATTTTCTTGATTTGAAAATAGGAGCTCCAGCCAAAATTAGATTTACTCCACACTTCAAATCAACCCACTTTACAAGCTTCATTAGGGACCCCAATCAAACTTTCCCAACCCTTAATCTGAGCTCCAAAGGTAAGGGATGTGCTACCTTGATCAAAGATCGAGCTCAAGTCAAGGTGGAGTTAGCCTCTCGAAGGATCTATCCAATCTCAAGACCTCAAACTCTCAACAAAGCTTCGTCTCCACAAGACGAAGCTTCTTCATGGGAATCGAGCATCGGTGAGGTTTGTCATTAAATCGAGCATAATTTCAATATTATTTGGAGCTTTGTGAAGTGGATTTTCATCCCATGAAATTCTAGCCATTTGATGTATTTGCCTTTATGCTTAGATGGCGTGGGTAAGTTTTGGGATCAATCCGAGCTCAATCAAGCTCCGATCATCCCCTAGAATATGGATGGATGTCCTCTCCCATAAAGAAATATAGGGAAGGATTATAGGTCATCCATCCATGCATTTTGGATGTACGGCTGTGATTAAGACACGTAGCATCTCATATTTCATTCTATAGAATCGTGACTTTAACCTCAGCCATCTGATCCTTGATCAAACGGGTGAGGAGAAAGTGCGTAGAGCTGCCACTAACATGGTACTATGATGTGATAACTTTAAAATTGAATCCCATCACACCACATGAAAAGCGCATGCCGCGTCAGTGGTCCACATGGCGCCGATGGGATTAAATAATTAATTAGGCTATTAAATCGCCTAATTAATCATGGAAACTTCCTAAATTCATATCTAAGCCTAGAAAAATCAAAAAAATATGAAATAAATTGCATTAGATAGATAATTGAACTTAGAATATTCTAAAAATAATTTCATTGAATTTTGAACAGTACTTTTCTCTAGATTTAGGTTTTATTGGAAATGTTATTTTACTAATTACCCTTTAATTACTCCATTGATTAATCTCAAACTTCTTATGCATAATTAGTGGGATGACCTCTGCCTCCCCTAATTTTTTTGGTATTTATTAGTGGTTTAATTAAATGAATTGCTAGTTCATTCCTAAATCACTGCCTTAATGTAATTAAGCTTAATTAAGGGTATAATTAGTGGTTTAACCCTCCTGATTGAGTCAATTAAGTTTTAATTAAGTGAATATGAGAGAGAATAATTTTGGGATGCTTTCCATAAGATATTCCTTAAACCCTCTTCTTCTTTAATCCAACCTTAATGGGTTAATTCACCAATTACCCCTTAATTAATCTCATAAAATTTTAAAACTTTCCGTAACTTAACAAATCTATCTTGGGTAGATGCTTAAGTGTTCAAGAGCATAAGTACATGTTGACCTCATTTTCAGAATGAGCTCTGAATCCCTCCATATTAGGCTAAGGACTTCTCTTATACTTTAAGAGTTCCTTAGTCTTAGGACATATCTAGTGATTAGGTGGACACCCAACCTAGCCCTAGAAGACTTAGAAGAGTTAGCCATAGGAATAGGTCATGCCTTAGGAGTGTTAGGAAAACATCCTACCCTTAGCTTAAACCATTCCTCACTTTCTCTCTTTCAAGCCAAAGTCCAAATCAATTCTATTTGATTTTCTCCAAACTCATATCTATTCCATGATTGAAATTCATTATTGAAATCTATGATTGAAACCCATGATCAAAGTCCATCAAAATTTTCTAAGTCCTTAATCCTTCCTTAAGGACTTAACCTAAAATAATCAAAACCTATTCTAAAAATTAAACTCAAATCAATCCAAAATCTAATCTAGGCCTTTCAAGAAAAAATCTAGAACTAAGCCAAATCAATTTCAAATCAAGCAAAACTCTTGATTTCTATTCATGATTCAATCAATCCTTACATCATGAGCTCATATATAAATTCAAACTTCAATTAAACAATCATAACCTAGTTCAAAAATCAAACCCTAAACCATTTTATATCCTTCCTTTGAATATGAAATCTTCAAATGGATCAAAATCTATTTGACTTCAAACCACTTGTAAATAGATTTATAATTTAATAATAAGTCCATATATAAGATCAACCAACTTCAAATCAAGCTTTGACCAAGCCATTTGACCCACTTAGGCTCACTTGACCCAAAGTGACCTAAAGTACCCTTATGAGCCAAATTTTGATCCTAACCAAATTGGATTGAACCAAACTCATATATCAATCACATCATGATCAACAATCACCATGGGATGATCAGTCAATCAAATTGGGTCAAACTAAGTCAAACCTAAGGCTTGACCATGTCAACACTTAGCCTAAAATGAAACCTAACATAGCCAAATTACAACATTGGCCAAATTGATTAAAACCATTAATCTAAGTTCACTCATGACTTATGTTTGAACTTGACCAAGTCAACATTTGAGCCTAACCTAGCCCAATGGGCCACTTGACCTAAGTTGACCAGTTTTGACCAAAAGGGTCAAAATGTGTCAAAACTTGATCTAAGCCAAATTGTTTGAAACCATTGGGTCAAGTCAATTCCAAATCACTTTTGGAACTTGACCAAATCCTCAATTGGCCAACTAGACCCAACCTAGCTAGACTTAGACCCAACATGACCTAAAGGGGTCATGTTGCCATAAAATTGAACTTAACCCAAATTGATTGGAAACAAAGATACCAATCCACTCTATATGACTAACCAAACCTAAACCTACCCTTTACTGACTTCAAATAGGTCAAATGGGTCAAATAGGTCAACTTGACCCATTTGAAATAAATGAAGTCATATGAGCCAAAACCAAATATATACCAAATTGAATCAAACCAAAGACACCAAAATATTTCAAATGGTCATATAGACTTGACCCTTGGTTTGACCCAACCTATTGGTCAACTTGACCCAAGTTGACCCATTTTAACCTAAATGGGTCAACATGAGCCAAACCCTATCAAATGAATTCCAAATCTCTTGAAACTTGGCCAAACTAAGATTCTCCACATACCCAACATATCCAAAGTGGAAAAATAGCAAAATGATTCTACTAGGCCATAGAACAAATTTTGGCTTAACCCATGGGTAATTTGGTCATACCCTCTTCACATTGAGGCTTTCTAAAAGCTCAAGGGGACCTAGGAGAGTGGTGCACCCAATCCAATGAGTTTGGGTCAGCCCATTTGGTCCCTAGACCAAACCCGACCTATGGTCAAAATTGAAATTCAAACTCCCTCTCAACTCAAATTCAAGCACATGGGAGGTTGGCAATCCACTCCAGCTCAAACCATGTGCACACTCTAATTGATCAAACAGCTCAATGATCAATTGGATCAATGGCATGTCCATTGTTGTAGGCCATCCTTCAAGGGGAGATATACTCCCCAAACAAACTCAAATGCATAATTCCTTAATTGATTGAGTGCTAGTGAGACCTAGGAGCCATCAGTGATAGAAAGAATTCTGAGCTCATTCCATTCTTCCATTTCTTGGTTTTAACTGAAAATAGGAGAAGCCAATTGAATTCTTCTTCCACACTTCATTTCCTTCCAATTCTTTTGTAAGCACACTTTTTGGTGACCTCAAGCTCAAGTTGATTCCCAAGTTTTAAAGGCAAGGGAGGATTAAATTGGATCAAATCCAAAGCTCAAGCATAGGAGGAGGTGACCCATAGAAGGATCCACTCAACTTCAAGTGCTCAAAACTTCTACAATGCTTCATCTCAACCAAACGAAGCTTCTCCAAGGGAATCAAGTGTCAGTGATCACCTCCAGAGAGGCATGGGATTTTCTGACCATTAAACTCAATGTGGTGTGGAGCTTTATGAAGAAATTTTCACCCCATGATTTTTTGGCATTGGATTTGCGCTCTCTTCTTTAGATGGTGTGGGTTGAGTTTGTTTGGAATCATGCTAGATCTAGCTTGGATCTTCCCCTTGATCATGGAGGATCTCTGTTGATCAAGGGGAAGAACTTAGATGATCTTAGCCATCCATCCATGCATTTTAGATGGATGACTGAGATAATTTAGCACATTTAGATTTCCTATTACTCATTTTAAAATGTGGGGAGATCCTTGGTCATCCAATCTTTGATCGGATGACACAAGATTAAAGCTCGTGCACCACCACCGCCATTTGGGATGTGATGTTTAAGTGACCCCCCCTGGCGATGTGTAAAGTTGGTTGACCACCCACACATGCTGCGCCGTGAGCCAGGGTTTAGTTAGTGATTAATAAAAATAATTTAATTAATTCTTAATTCACTTAAGGATCTTCTAAAATTCATAACTCCTTCTAAAAATTTAGAAAAATATAAAATAAAATTCTATGGATAGATAATTAAACTTCATTTTAAAATTAATTTTGATTTAAATTTTGATGACTTTTGAATTATGTTTTCTCTGAATTTGGTTTTATTGGAAAATTTATTTTTCTTATTACTTTTTAATTAAGCCTCTAATTAATCCCAAATTTCTTGGGTATGTTTTAGGGGATGACTTCTACCTCTAATTTTCTTGGGATTTATTGAAGGCTTGATTAGAAGAATTGCATATGGTTTCCTTAATTACCTCCTGTAATTAAGCATAATTAGGGTATAATTAGATTTTAACCCATGATTAGGGTTGATTAAGGTTAGATCCGTAGAGGTTTATGGAATATTTTTGGGGCATTTCCCTAAGCTATTCCCTAAACCCCTTTTCTCTTAATCTCCTCTTAATTAAGGGTTAATTCATTAATTATCCCTTAATTAAATCTAAAATTCTAAAAGTTTTAGAACTTAATTAATCTACCTTGGGTAGATGCTTGGGTGTTTAATAGCCTAAGTTCAATTAAGAAATCAAAACCCATTCATAAGTATGAAGGGTGTTTTGAAATTACTTAAGCTAAACCCTTAGCTTAATTAACTTTTAATTGTGAGTCAAATTGCATTAGGCCTTTTCCTTATTAGGTGCATTGCAAATTTAAATTTCTTGTGGGTTTTATGTCATCTCATTAGCTCATAATTATTTAGTTACTTCTTCTAAGTGGTGTAGGTAAGGGTTAATTAAGTTACTTAATTCATACCTTAACCTAATCAATGCATAAAAATGGATCTAATTATTTAAAAATTAAACAAAAATATCAAACACATGTGGGAATGGGTTAAGAACAACAAACTCATCTCACCTTTTCAAAATTAAATCAAACTTCAAACTAAACAAAATCACTTTGAATTCACTTTGATTTATTCTAAATTTTCTTATTCTAGAATGTCTTTAGGATTTAAGTGAAGTGAGTTTGTTTACATGCTTTCATTACTTTGGACCTTTTCCCAACATGTTAAGTTGTATGTCATGTGATATCACGTATTCATAATTTATAAATTCAAATTTTAAAATGGAATTATTTACTTTATGTCAAATTTGCATGTTAGTAGAAATATGAATGGATATTATCACTACTAAATCCAAATTATTTTCAAAACATAAATCAAATACCAAATCTAAGTACTTGATTATGAGTTTTCATGTGATAAATTACAAAGGTATGCTTAGCATAGGTTTTTTTTCTTTCTTATGATGGTATAGTTTTGAATAGGAGTTAGTAAGATGTAGGGTTCATTTGAAAAGAACCCAACACTTAATTCCATACCTTATTCATCCCTATTCTATCACCTAAGAAGGTTTCCTACACTTGCATAAATAAATTGCATAAAAAAAAATGAATTCATTAAACAACTTTTGCATTCTCCTTTTCTATTTCATTTCTTTTCTACATATGTTTGTATTTAAGGAAAGTGGTATATTAGTCTGGACAACCCCGAGGTTGCGAGGCTTTAAGTAGCCCTAAGTAGGTATTGTACCTTAAACCTCTGGTTAACAATGGCATTGTACTCACTTATGCCTTTCTTACTTTCATGAGTGTATGTGAAAATTTGGATAAGGAAAACCCTTTCTACTTAAGGAAAATCATGCAAATTCAACTTCTAAATTTTCTTAAATGGATTACTTAGCATGCATCACAAAGTGTATTAAATACTCTCATTTGCATGTATAGATATGCTTAGGGTCCATCCATGTGAATGTTATATATGTTGGGAAAGAAATGAAGTAATGTGTGTTATGTGAATTTTGATTCATTTTATTTAATCTTAAAATACCTTTCTTTTTGAATAGGTTTGTTTAGAGTTTATCTAAACTTAGGATTAATTAAAATATTTAATCAAAACATTCACCTAAATGAAACTAAAATGTGAATCTACTTTAAAATTTACTTGGGTTAGGGAAGGAAAGAGAAGTTCTCTTCTCTTTCCCTCTCTTCATAACTTAGTAATTAATTATAGGATCCACTTAAACCAAATCAAAACATGAAATAAAATAAACCCAAAATAACTAAACAACTTAAATAAACCCTCCTCTAAGTTGAACATGTTCTTCACACTTAGAAAATTTAAACCTAGCCATACCACACAAGCCTTCAAAGCACACACATTAGCCTAAGTCACCACTTCTAGCCTTAGGTTAGGTGCATGGTTTGATGTTTATTTTTGTTTTGTGATATATGTTTTAGACTGGATGTTAGAGTATGCTAGTAGAATGAATGGTAGGACATTCTTAGTCTAACTATTCTTTTCTATAGGATTGTGCTTAAGGGTATCATAAATAAAAATATAAATGCTTTTGCTTGCAGGTGCTTGATACCCCTAAGAATAATCCATAGGCTGGGTGGACTTAGTCACCCATGGGTGGGGTGAGAAGTCTAATATATATGCTTGGGATTTGTGTGGTGTGTTTTAGCTAACCTTTATTTTGCAAGTGTTAGTTAGATTTCCACTTTTCCTTTTCATGTAAATTTGTATAATTAGGATTTTGGAATGATTGTTATGGGGATTAGGATGAGCATTGGTAATAAGATCCTATCTTATGCACCATGTGATTCCTTGGAGCATCCACTTTCCAACCATCCAAAGGAAAGAACCAAAGAAGAAAGAATAAAAGAAGAAAAGAAGAAAGAAGAATAAAGCTTGAAGACCCTCATAACAATGAATTCTTTGCTTAATTGTATCTTAATTCATTTGTAATTTGGGTTGTATAAAGGAAGAGCTTTCATTTGATATTTTCAAGTTTGTGGTGCGACCACAATGATTATTTTTTGATTAGCTTTATAAATTGATTGATGATTTGTTTAGCTTTTGCATTAAGTGGCATGATTTTCCTAGTTTCTTCCTTGCTTTATGTATGGCTGGATGTGGATTAGGTCTCTAGAGAAAAATAAATCTTTTACCCAACTTAACAACTCAATAAAATTAAACAACTCATAACCTCACCTAAAGCTTAGTTTTAAAATCAAGATAAAAGAATTACCAACCCCAACTAGATGCATTTCTTTTAATATTATGCACAAATCTTATTTCACTCTTCATTGAGGGCTTCCACCTTCTGAGAAACTTCTAACCTTTGAGGCGTGGTGGAAACTCACCTCCTACCTTCTCTAATTTTGGCCAATAACCTTCTTTCTCATGCATTAGTCATATGAATCCTATGAGCCTGAGTCAAAATAATTGCCCAAAATGAAAATAAAATGAAATTTGAAATTTCATTAGATTTAGGTCATTTGAAGCATGTCCATTTACATGACCTAGTGTCTTTAGGGAGTGAGTTTAAGGACTTAGTCTCTTTCTAATAAATAACAACCTAGCTATCTTACATAAACATAAAGACTTGCCTACATGTATTCGAAATTGTAGGAGGAGTTAGTTGGCGACCACCCCTAGGAGGTTGTAATTCCAAGATATCGAGTGGTTTGTCTTCGCTTGTGGAGGCAAACAAATTACCCATTTTTCGCCTTAGATTTAGGTTGAGCTTCCGACCCTCACTGAAGCTCCATAAATTTAGGTTCTGAGGTTGCTTCTCCCTTTTGTGGGCCATAAGAATAATTCCTCACCTCTTAGGCATTTCCTTAATCTTATGTTAAGGAATCTTAAGTCCTAAAATTTTAATGAAAATGTAACTCAACTCAAACTAAATCAATTTCAAAATGTAAAGCCCAACTAAATAGTTTGAGATGCTCGCTAGGTTTCCAAGCATGGCATCTCCTACTCCCATTTTGGCTTTGATAATAACTCCCTCTTTTGATCAATCCTATTTGATCTTCAAACATAAACCAATCGATTGATAGTCCTCTCCTATTGAAATCTTCAAAGACAACAATTATTTACCTTAATCGAGAGTTTTCCTAAAGGATCCCATCCCGTAGGATGTAATTAACTATGGGGACTTTCCCCTATAGGGAACTTTATGAACCCAATTTAAAATAAACCTTGCTTTACTTTTTCATGTAAAGTAGAATCTCGTACATATGGACCCATCATCCTTAGAGTCCTTATTGAGGTGATTAGGTCCATTAAATTAGTGACTTCTATCTTTGAGATAGTACCCTATTCCTTGATGACATACTCGATCACGAATAAGTACATCCGAGGATCTGTGGCATCTAAAGATGAATTTTATATCTTGTCCTCTTTCATTTCTCACCAGATTTGAAAAGACTCCGATTCATAGAATTTTTCTCCATTTTATTAAATCAAAATCCTACTCACATGTGTGAGAGGGGTTATGGTACATAATTAAACCCTTAGTTTAATTAATCATTAATCATGAATTGCATTGGTAACTTTCTTCCTAGTGCATTGCTTAAATTCCTTGTGTGGTTTTATGTCATATCATTGGCTCATAACTATTTCATTAAGTATGCTAAGGTGGTATAAATAAGAGATAATTAACATATTTAATTCATATCTTAACCTAAGAAACATATAAAAAATCATCTAATAATCCTCTAACAAACTAAATCAACAAACATATGTGGGTTAGCAACAAACTCACCTCACATTTCTCAAATTAAATTAAACTCAAAACAAAAACAAACCTTCCTTAAAAACAACTTGATTTGCTTTAAACTTTTTTATTTCATAAGGTTGTCTTTAGGAATTAGCCGTTCAATTCTACAGGTTGGCAGCCTATGATCTAATGGCTCAATTTTACTTGAGATATGTTATTCTTGTGTGTGGAAGCATCTTAGTAGAGAGGGCGGGAGGCCATACTTTAGTTCAAATCATAGTTGGGAAGGGTTTAATGCAATGGCCTCTGCACTCATTTATTTTCTTGACGATTGTGCATGTGATCATATATAGTAGTATTATGCTTGGACTACCCATCAGAGGAGGCCCCTGAGAGAGTCGGTGGTGTCTCCACACTCTACTCACCAATTTCATGTTTTAGCATCTTTTTCTACCAAAGGCCATGAAGGCCACATCAGAGAAGAGGACACCATTGGTGATCTGGCCAAAGGATCCCATTCCATCTACCACCTACTATGCGAGGCGAGCTCTTGCACCGACCTTTCCGGTTATGGCGAATGGAATGGCGACCCGTGGTCATCCCTTCACCACCGGACAAGACATAGAGATGGTTGCAGTAGTTACAAAGGGAGAAGATGACAACCCAGTTGTACCCATGATGGTAGAGCCTCCAAGGAGTGTCGCCCTGTATAGAGTCAGTGATAGTCATGAGTGCATTTTTTCCAATGAGTACAATCCCCATAGGGTTGATTCTCCAGTAGTAGGGGAGGTCTGGTGCCTCTCAGTTCATGATAGTGATCACATCGGTCATCCAAAGTCATTTGTGCCTGTTCAGATTGATCATTGTCTAGAGGACATAGTAGCATATTATCTCATGGAAAAAAAGAAATCATAGGATATGACTAGTCTAATGAGGTGAAGATTAGCTTTAATCCCAATGTAGACAATTTATTAGGAGACTCAGTAGGGGTTTGCATGGTAGATACCAGGGGATCCCTCCTTAGAGAGCAAAAGGCTATGGAAGCTGCTGAGGCCAAGCAGGAAGATCCCACCCACTCCATCCAACACCTTCTAGAACAAATAAAGCAGAAGGATGAAAAGATAAATAGGATGGAAAAGAGGCTTGAAGATCTATTAACAGTTATCTTAGCATTGCAGAATCTAGTCCCAATAGTTCATCCTACCATAGTGACTAGAGTTGGTGCATGTCTTGAACCCAGACCTTACCTTTAGTAGAGCAAGGTAGCACCGGCATGTATAGGAAGGTAGTGGGCGTACCTCCATACAAATAAAAGATATCAAGTCCATGGTTAGAGTGGGTGTGAAGCATTGACTTAAGCCCAAGGAGGATCATTAGTTCCAAAGGGTAGACTTTACCTAGAGGAATTTGATGCAATCTAATATCCTAAGGGTTTCGTACCACCTTCCTTCAAGAGTTTTGTTGGTAGTGAAAACCCAAGACAACACACCACACATTTCAGAGCTACTTTTTTGCAATCTTGGTGGCGATGACACTTTACTATTCCATCTCTTTATAGCTTAATAGCATTTGACTTCCATTCAATTTAATAATTTGTTGAGTTGGAGCAACTCTTTATCAAGGAGATTTCTTTGGAGCTCAACAAAGATTCATTATTGGCAATGAGCAACAGTGAGTCCCTTATTTACTACATTAGATGGATGAGCGAAATGTGCAGTTATCGAACAACATGCCCTTGAGATTCTTAAAGAATATCCATGGCCTGGTCACCTTCATGCTTAAGGGCTTCACCATCAAACTTTTTGAGAAGTTAATCAATAAGGTAGCTAGTCTACAAGGAGAGGCCAAATAGTTTCCTTTTCAAGACTAGTTGCCCAAGTCAAAGCCATAAAAGTTATATGAGAAGGCTGGGAGCATTGATGGCGGTGGGGAAACCATAGAGATCGGTTTGAGACCACAACCTCAGTGTCTTCCTTCACCACAAGGAAAGCTTATGCACCACACACCTCCATGGCCTTCCTCCTATACCCATCATGGTGGTACATACATACACAAGTAGCTATGGTCTACCTACTCCTTTGGATAAACTTAACAAGCCTTATTCATTTAAGAGGGAGGTAATAAGGAAGATCAAAGCCTAATTTTTAGCTACCCAAACCTAGACGGAGGAAGTGGGCACACCATGATCTTAACTTACCAATTGGGTTTTGGAAGATTGCTTCACATTCAAGGACTACATAGGTTCAACCATTCTATTGTTATCATGAAGGAATACCTTATAAAATAACTATCAGTTCCATTAGGGTAATCCTTGGGATACTTGTGATCCTTCCAAAACCAAAGAAAGTTGAGTCTCCTTATCCAAAACCTCTAAAAGATTATTCAAAAATCAAGAAACTTTCCTTGGGGTTCACTCAAACCTCCAACATCAAGAAAGGTTTGTAAGTTTTAGTGCCAACTAGAAGCAGTAACATGTGACCCATGATAGCTAGCGCAACCCAGTCAAACCTCCAGTCTCTTGTTGCCTACATACTTTCTTTAAGCTCTTCTTCTACTAGTAGAACTCTTGTCGATGGATAAGGGCATCAAATCCCTTACCCCACTTACTTTACTTAATTTTCACTTTGTACCTCCTATAAAATCCAAGAAATTGAAGAATAAAGCTAGATTACATTGCCGATGGGTTGTCCTTCATTCCTAATGATAACTCTTCAAGTCAAAATAACTATAATAATTATGATCTTTCTTTGATTCTTCCTCTTCGATTTAGAGTCAAAGGTGATGATTTAGTTAGAGGTTGATTTATGAGAGAATCTATCTTCCTCAAAACACCATTTCTCTTGAACTTGGATATTGAAATTCAAAAGAAAAGAAAAAAAAAGAAAAAAAAAGAAAGAAAGAAAATAAAAGAAAATTGAAAATCCAAGTGAACAAGAAAAGAATTGAAGAAGAAATAGAGCCTCACATTCCAAATAGTCCATTCCATCATATGGACATGTGGGTAGATGACTCAACCTCCACTAGGGGCAGAGGTAGCAATAGGAGGCAATTAGAGGACAGTTGGCCATCCTGTGGGGTTATGTTCCATCTCAGTACCCCTACTATTCACATAGACTTGGAATCTAGCTCAGAGGAAGAGTCTTATGTGATTAAATCAACCCCTCTGAGTTCCATTGGAGGTGACATTTTGATCAGACAATGATGAAGAAGCCTAAACAAAGCAAAGTATTTGAATCAAGCTTATGTGAGACTATTAGGCGGCTAGGAACCTTAGCTAACCTCACATCTCAAAAGTTGAAGGTTAAGTAGTTAAGGTATCCTAAGTCTTCCATGGATGTGAAGGATTCTTTTGGGATCATCATTCTCAAGTCAAAGTTGATGTAGAACTTGAGGATGGTTCATTTGAAGAATTAATGGAATTATCATTTGACTTTTAGCCTTTCATAATCTATATAGAAAGGTTTGGTTCCTCATACATGGTCTATAGGTGAGTATTTTGAAGCTATGGAATAATACAGTGAGCATAATCAAGAGTAGGACCAAGATTTGGAGTCCTGATGGCAATTGCTTAGTTGTTACCAATCATTTGGAGTCGATAGGTTCTTTTGAACAACACCAACTCTTATGAGGATGTGTGTTTAGAAACCTCAAATGATCCATGATCTACAAATCAAGGATGCACCTCGAATTTGAAGAAGAAATCCATTAAATAATGGACAAGCTTAAAGAAATCAACCTGGATAGAAGAAATTTCCACATACATCACATTGATCAATGAAGAAGAAACCAATGACTTAGTTAGGCAATGGCGAGTTTAAGGACTTTGCATGGAGTTATGAAGAAATGTGGATTATATCACGATATAGCGGTCATAAACTGCAGATAAAGATAACCTATCAAGTAAGCTCCTAGATGCATGTGATTTGAAATTGAACAACACGATTTCTAAAGTCAAGAAATTGATCGATGTTGGTTTCATCGGAAGAAAAATATCCACGGTTGTGATATCATCTAGATAAGAAGAATAATGGTCAAATTTTTGCATAAATTTTGGACTTAAATAAGGCATGTCTAAGAATGAGTTTCCTCTTCTTATACTAGAATTAATGGTGGACATTGCCTCATCTCATACAGTTTCTTCATGGATGGGTCATCTAGCTACAACCAATCAAGATGTCTCTTGAAGATAAAAGAAACACACTTTTGAACCCGATCAAAATCTTTTGTTAAAAGTCATGCCTTTACCTTATGCTAGTGCTACATAAGGCCATGACTCGATCTTCAATGAACTCATCCATCATTAGGTTGAGTGCAAGCCACTTATCCAAGTAGCCTTATCAGGCAAGCTCATCTTCTACACTCGCATTGGGACTCTCTGCTTTGTTATTAAGCCAATGATGAAGGGAAGGAGAGTGCTCTCTACTACCATCATCGATTCTGAAGTGAACTACCCACCTATTGAGAAACATTTCTAGCTTTGATCTTTTCTTTCCAAAGGCAGACACTATATGCTTTCTTATAGAACTTGATTTTCAAACCAATCCAGTAGTATCTCATGACACCACAATGCTATCTAGACATTTGGTATGATGGTCCATGATCCTCGCCATTTATTGACATCACATTGGTGAAAGGACAAGCACTAGCGATTTCTTAGAGACTTCCACTGATTCTTTTCTTAGTGATGATCTCCTTGATGAACAGATCATGAACTTAGGGGAGGTTGACAACCATCGATGGAAAATATATTTTGATGGTGCAGCTTCATTTCATAAAGGGGAAGCACCATAATTTACTCTTCCAAGAAAGGCAAGGGTAAAGATAGTCCTCCTAACTCCGGATGATGTGATGAGATTTCATACTATCTTTCCAACCCCAATAATGAAGGCGAGTATGAGGCTTTGATTTCCATTCTGGGTTAGCCATCACGATTAAAGCATCAACATCTTTGGAGATTCTGGTTATCAGTTAGATTCTTGGGTCCTGGTTCTCAAACCCAACCTTCATCATTACCACTATACCATGAAAATTCAAGTCACCATCAACAAGGTTCCCCGTGTAGAGAATGTAGTAGTAGATCCTTTGGCCAAACTTTCCAAAGAATTGGCATATCTAGAAGATGAGTCCATTCCAGTAATGGTCCAAAATAGACAAGTCCTTTCCCTTATTAATGCTGAACTCACTAAGAGACTTTCTCTTGAAGGGGAGGTTATCATTACCAAAAAGGATGAGGAGCTAGATTGTAGGTAACCATTCATAGACTATTTGAACACTGGTAAACTACTGCAAGAGAAGTCACAAGCCCATTAGGTGAAATAGAGCTCTCTCCTATCCTCTGCCTCTTGATGGTCCTTTGGCCAAATGTGATTACGTTATTTAGAAAAACACGAAGCCCATGTGATTATGACTGAGGTACATTCAAGTTTATGCGGATAACATCAATCTAGTCTGAAGATGAAGCCGAAGATCAAGAGTATAGGATACTCGCCTATGATTATGCATGGATGTAGTTAGAAATGCCATCGTTAGGTAACGATGTGGTCCTTCAAACCATCTACACCTTACCTTAGCTTCATGGCCATTTGAGTGTTGGGGTACTGACATTATAGGTCCTATCGATCCTCCTTCTTCCAAGGGGCATTGATTCATCTTAGCTGCCAGTGACTACTTTTCCAAGTAGGTGGAGGCAATCTCACTCAGAGAGATCATAGCTCAGCATGTGCTTCAATTTTTCAGGAACCATATGATATATTAGATAAGGGTGCCTCGATGAATTATATCTGATAATGGTACTACATTTAAAAGCACCAAGATAAATAGCTTCGCTAGATGAAACGGTATAGATTGGAGATACTCCACCATCAACTAACTCAGATCAAATAGTTTAGCATAAGCATTCTACAAAACTCTCATCCAAATACTAAAAAAGACTCTTGATGATAACTAGCGGCAGTGAAATGAGTAGTTGGTTAGCCTTGCTATCGCACCTGGACTCCAACTCAATCTACCCCATTTTCCTTAGTGTATGGGTCCAAAGCCCTTCTACCTTTAGAAGTTCAACTCCCATCACTAAGAATAGCATTGGGTAACAAGATCACTATAAAGCAGAATGCAAAGTTGCAATTAGAAGAGCTTGAAGGTTTAAAGGAGTGTCACCTATGGGCATGCTAGAACCTCGAGGTTGGGGACAAAATGATTCAAGCTCACAACAAGCTAGTCTAGGTCTTTTAGGTAGGAGAGGTTGTGTTAGTCCCCAAGGAGATGTTTCCAGAAGATGGGAGGTAAGTTTGAACCCACTTGGGATGTCATGGAGAAGGCCTATCAAAGAGGATCTTATTAGCTTATTGATTGTAAATGAGAACACTCGATGCAACTAATTAATGGGCTCTATTTAAAGAAATATTACTCATAAAAATCATATTTTAAAAATAATTCTATCAATCAACAAAAGTCTGATTCCATTTCATCAAAATTTGTTCTTCTTTAGAAGCATTGTTTGCTTATTTTGTGAATCCACCATGACGTGTTTAGGGTAGGTGTAAGAGTCCCCTAGTGGCATCCTATTCCTCTTTCACAACATAAACACTATCAAACACATTTCCTTGAGCTATTAGAATAGGTGTGAGAGAACCCAAGAGGCATCCTATTTCAATAAGCCCAACTAAGCTAGGTGTAAGAGAACACGAGCGACATCCTTTCTTAGTGGTGGTCGCCATCTGTGGCACCATTTCATCAAAATCCCCAACATGTTTAGGTAGGAATGAGAGAACCTAAGAGGCATTCTATTCCTTTTGAGACATGCACAAAAATAAACATATATCTTCGGTCTATTTTGATGTGGAGCAAGTCCCACATGGTACTCACTCATTAGTCGCTCAAATCTACATGCTACCTCATAGTATGTCACTAGTGGTCACTTGTTTGGAGAATGTAAGTCCCCACGCTATCTTCCTAACTTGACTATTGCAAACCAATGAGTGCCTTGATAGTATGGTAGGCTTCATTGCCCAATCAATAAGCTACCTCATGCTGACTTTGTTTAAGAAGATCTGAGTCCCCATGCTTTCTTCTTGAACTAGCCATCATGCACTAACTAGGTCGAGTATATTTGAGGTTTAGAGTAAGTGCCCAGCTCTTGGTTATGTTTGAGTTGATATAAGTCCTCCAACGGCATTCACTCGATAGTTGCCTTAGGTCGGATGACACCTGTCAAGCTGAAGATAGACTATCCCAACAATCAGTTCTGCTATAAGAAGATGTGAGTCCCCTAGATTTCTTCTTAGGCTAATTGTTACAATTTGATGGGCACCATAGGTTGGTTGACATTTTCTATGCTGACAGTGACTCACCCTGTGAGCACAGCACTCATGGCAGATGTGAGTCCCCAAGCTTTCTTCTTGAGTTGGACACCGAATACCTATTTGATATATGATTAGCTCGTCTTCTCTAGGGTTTTGCATTAAGCCCTTAGCGGCCCCTCTCCCTGTGGGCACTCTATTTGGATAACATCCATTATGACCCCATTTAGACAATACCCAGGTTACTCTTGATTGGTCCCCTTTCCTGGTAGCCACGTGGTTGGAGAATTTGTTCGGATGCGATTCTCCTTGGTTCAATAAATTTGAGTTAGGTCTAGGCATAAAAGCTCCTTTGATCCCTCATAAAATAGGGTCCATGTTAAAATAAACTAAATAAATAAACAAAATTAATTCACTTGTGGATTAGGAATTCAAAGGATCCCTTTTTTGAAGTAGGCATCCTATCTTTAGGGTAATCTCAGCAGAACTCTTTGTAGGAATTGCCTGACTACCTGAGTTGAGATGAGTCCTAGAGCTTTATTCCTTTCAATTGATCATTGTATACCAAAGGCCTCTAGCTCTCCCATCTGGAAGTTATTCCCATTGGTTGGTAAGTTTATACCCTGGTATCCTTCTTAGTGATCTATCACAAATTAATGGAATCCATCAAACAAATCTAAAAATGAAATTAATTTTGAATATCTTTGAGCTAATCTAGGTCACCTAGTAGCATTCAAATAATTCTCAGTTGATTTGTTGTCACCCTAGTGGTTCTTTATTTTGGAAGATGTGAGTCTAGTGCTTTCTTCCCTAATTGATCATTGCACCAAAAGGTGGTTGGATAGTCCTATGGTTGGTAGACTACTCCCTTTGGATTGGTAAATGAGTGTTAGACCTCCATGGCTCCTTCACTGAAATCATCATAAATCGATGGGTTTCATCAAAATAAATTAAAAAATAAAATAATTCTTGACTATCTTTGAGTGGATCTAAGTCCCCCAGTGACATTCACTCAATAGTCAACCCTAGGTTGATCTATTGACCCCAATAGATTACCCATCTATTTTGGAGGATGTAAGTCTCTATGCTTTTTCTATATTATAGTTTTACATATCGAAAGGGCATCCCTTTGGTTGGCTAGTCTACTATGTGTTTAGTAGACTACCCCTTTGGTAAATCTTAGGCTTAAGCCACCCCTACCTGCCATCTATCATAAACCAACAGGGTCCATCTCAAAATATAAAATCTCAAAATAAAATGAAATAAACAAAATAAAATAATCAATCAATCCAAATCAAATGTTTTGCTCCTCCTCAATGAGATGCAAATCTTTCTAGTTCCCTAGCGGACTCATAATTCTAATCCCTCAACAGATTTCACATCCTTTCCTCCCTTGTGGATGACTTGAACTTGCCTCCCTAGTGGAGAGTTCACTTTTCTATCCCCAATGGAGTCAAAACAAACACAATTAAACAAACAACAAATTAAAACAAATTCAACCCTCTTCCCCAGCATAACTTAATTAAACAAATCAAATTTCTTTCCCCAGTGAGACTCAAATCAAATCAAACCTCTCATTCTTTTGTGGATGACTACTTCCCTAGTGGAAGGTTCACATATACTCATCCCTAGTGGATTCCTCCTTTCTCTCTTATGTCTTTGAGTAGAGTCACATTGTACTAAGCTTGGATTCTTTCTACACCTTAGGCTAAGAGTATATTGTCTGTTAGTGCTTGTGATCATTCGGTGTTGTTGATCATTTTGGTCAACACATACATGTTTGTTGGGTCACCACTCCTATTGGCCCTTTGTTGACCAAATTTTTATATGAGCTCTCAACCCCTCCACCATTGACATAGGACTTCTCTTAAACTTTAGGAGTTCCTTAGTCTTAAGACACATCTAGTGATTAGGTGGACAATCAACGTAGCCCTAGAGACTTAGAAGAGTTAGCCATAGGAATAAGTCATGCCTTGGGTGTTAGGAAAATTTACATAGCTTAAACTACCCTCACTTCCATCCTTCAAGTCAAACTCAAATCAATTCCAACTTAATTGATTTTCTCCAAACCTAAATCAATTCCAATATGATTGAATTCCTCCAAACTAAAATCAATTCAAAATGATTGAAATCCATGATCAATTCCAAATGATTGAATCCCATGATAGAAATTCTAAAAATATTTCCTAAGTCCTTTTATTCCCTCTTAAGGACTTAGCCCAAATCAAATCCAAATCACTTCAAATTCATGAAACTTTCTCATAACCAATTTATATTCTCATTTATATTCACATATATAAATTAAAAATAAATTCAAATCAATCAAACTAAATTCCAAAATCAAATCCAAATTCAAAAAATCTTTCCCAAGTCTCTTTGATTCCCTCTTAAGGACTTAGCCCAAATCAAGTTCAAATCACTTCAAATTAAGATATTTTCTCATAACCCATTTATATTCATTTATATTAACATATATAAATATATAAATTCAATTAACCAAAATAAACTCCAAAATCAAACTCAAATTCAATCAAAATTCAACCTAGGCCTTTCAAGTCAAACTGAACTTAGCCAAATCAATTTCAAATTAAGCCAAACTCTTGATTTTCTTCATGATTCAATCAATCCTTCATAATGAATCCAAATATAAATAAAACTTCAATCACTTAACCATAACTCAATTCAAAATCAAACCCAAATCAAACTCTTGCAAATGGATTTATATTCATAAGTCCATGTGTGAGTTTAATCAAACTCAAATCAAGCTTTGACCAAGCCATTTGACACACTTAGGCTCACTTGACCCAAAATGACCTAAAGTACCCCTTATGAGCCAAATTTTAATCCTAACCAAATTGGATTGAACTAAGCCCATCTAAGCCTCTCATCATGATCAACAATCATCATGAGATGATCTCAAATTGGGTCAAACCAAGTCAAACCTATGGATTGACCAAGTCAACACTTAGCCAAAATGATATCCAACATAGCCAAAATCCACTATAGGCCAAATTGATTGAAACCATTGATCAAAACTTATTCATGATCAATGTTTAAACTTGACCAAGTCAACATTTGAGCAACCTAGCAATTGGCCACTTGACCCAAGTTGACCCAATGACCTAAAAGTTAAAATGTGTCAAAACTTGATCTAAGCCAAATTGATTAAAACCAATGGGTCAAGTTCATTCCAAATAACTTGTTGAACTTTACTAAAGCCACAATTGACCTACTAGACCTAACCTAGCCCAATTCATCAAGGCACTCCAAACCTATACACGATATAGTTCATAAAAAATTGGAGCATATGCTAAGTCGTGACCTCTGTAGAATCTCCTTCATTTGGGAAAAGTAGTAGATGCTAAGATGAATCAATGCCCTTTGTAAGATGGAGGATCAATCGGACCCACTATGTACCCCAACACTTGAATGGCCATGAGGCCAATGTAGGATGTAGAATGTTGGGTGGTTGGTGGACCATGTATTTGACATTGGTGGCATCACCTGTATCCATGCAATAT
This sequence comes from Cymbidium sinense, assembly GCA_021442155.1. Lineage (NCBI taxonomy): Eukaryota > Viridiplantae > Streptophyta > Magnoliopsida > Asparagales > Orchidaceae > Cymbidium > Cymbidium sinense. Next base: position 116,611 of record JAKCPB010000626.1, read on the forward strand.
TTGATCATCGATGGCTAGTAGTATCCTAGTCTCTTAATCTTGGCTTTCATCTTCAGATCAGATTGGTTGGCTCCACATAATCTTGAGTGTACCTCAGTCATGACCTTACGGGCTTCATGCTTATCTAAACAACATAACCACATATGATCGAAAGGCTGGTGGTATAAGACACCATCCACAACAACATAAGAAAGTGCTATATGCTTCATGACGTGACTTCTCTTAAGGTAGTTTGCTTTATTTAAGTAATCATGAATGGTTACCTCAATCTTACTCCTCATCCTTCTTGGTAAGGAAACCTCCCCTTCAAGAGAGTACTTTTGATGAGTTCACAATAAGGGATATGACTTGTCTATTTTGGACCTTTATTGATATAAACTCATCGTTCGAACATGCCAACTCCTTGGCAAGCTTGGATAAAACATACACTATGATGTTCTTTCTTCAAGAAATCTTATAAATGGTAACCTCTTAGATTTGGGCCAACAACTCCATAGTGTACTTGTGGTAGTGATGAAGCTTGGGCTTTATAACCTTATAGAACGTAGCGATTTGGTTGATGACTAGTTGAGAATCCTCAAATATGTTGATGTTATGGATGCTTAGAGTAACAACTAACTCTAGACTGCCAATCAGAGCCTCATATCTAGCTTCATTATTGGTGCAAGGATTGGACATATGACATGAGCGTTTCATCATAACACGATCAAGAGTTATGAGAACTATTCTAACCCCTGCCTTTCCTTGAATAGTATATTATGGCTCTTCTCCTCTTTAAGAAGAAGCCTCACCATCAAAGTACATCTCCCAATGGTGAATGCTAGTATCCCCTATGTTCATGATTTGTTCATCAGGGAGATCATCACTAAGAGAAGACTTAGTAGGAAGTGGGTGTCTATGAAATCTCTAGTGTTATCCTTTCACCACGGAGTGGTGAAGGTAATATCAAAGCTGAGAGGATCATGGACCATCATGCCAACCATCTAGATAGCATCAACCGTGTCATGAGATACTATAGTGATCCTAGAGATTAAGTTCACCTTATGAGGAAAGCATGTAGTGCTATAGCTTTTGGAATGCATAGATTAAAACTATGCTTCTCAATAGATGGATAATTAGCCTCTAACAAGGATTAGACTATGAGGTAGTAGAGTGCATTTTCCTTCCCTTATCATTGGCTTGGGCCAACTAAGCACCAAGGGAGTCATCTAATATAGCGTAAAGTATGAATGACTTGCCCAAGATAAGGGATGCTAGACGGCAGCGTCATCAGGTAATACTTGATGTCTTCAAAGGCATGCTCACACTTGTCATCCCACTTAAACTTGGCATCAATGTTGACAAGTGTTGAGAATGGCTGACATCTTCCCAATAAGTTGGATATAAAGCATCTTAGATACACCAACAACCCATGGAATGATCTGATTTGAGTTAAAATTTTAGGGGGTGGCATTTCTAATATCTCCTTGATCTTCTCCGGATCAATTTTGATTCACTGGTGTCAAAGAACTAACCCAAGGAATTTCCTTAAAGCTACTTGAATGGACACTTCAAGGGGTTCCTTTTGAGGTTAAATTATCTTAACTTTAAAAACTATGCCAAGTCAAAGAGATGGTCTTCCTTTCTCTACTTTTGACCAGATCATCGACATAGAACTCAACTTGATGATGAATGAGTTCGTCAAGATTTGAGTCATAACTGTTGGTATGTAGCACAACATTTTAAGGCTAAAAGGCATGACCTTATAGCAATAGATTTTGATCGGGTTCTAAAAGCAATGTTTCTTTCATCTTGAGGCCATATTTATTTATACCGGATGAGCCATCCATGAAGAAGATTGCTTGAGATGAGGCAATGTCTACCATCAGCTTTGGGATTGGTAGTGGAAAGTCATCTTTTGGACATGCCTTATTTAAATCTCTAAAATTGATGCATATGTGAATTTGGCCATTATTTTTCTTAACTAGGATGATACTGGCTAACAAGGTAAGGTATTTTTCTTCCTGGATGAAGCCAGCATTGATCAATTTCTTGACTTCATAAATGACTTGTTTTCTATATCTAATCACATGTATCTAGGAGATTGCTTGATAGGGTTAGCAGTAGGTTCTATTGCTTGTTTATGGACAACTACATCAGGATCCAATCCAAGCATCTCTTCATAACTCCATGCAAAGAAGTCCTTAAACTTAATCAATAGCCTAACTAAGACAATAGTTTCAATTTCATTCAACAAAGAATTGATGTATGTCAGGCGTGGATCTTCTTCAGTTCCTAAGTTGATTTTCTTAAATACATCGATGGTTAACTTGATCTCTTCTTCAAACTTTGGCAGTTCATCTTTGTCTTCAAAATCATCTAGATCATCTCAGTTTCTAAGCAGCTCCTCATGAGTTAATGTGATTTGGAAAGAACCTATCATATTCCAAATGATTTGTGATGACTAAGCAGTAATCGTCATCATCGACTGAACCCATTGTACCGAATCCTAGTCTTGATCTTTATTGAGAGCTTTTGCATTTGTTCTTCTCTATTCCTTCGAAGTAGTTTGACCTGTGCTTTGACCTTGTGGCATTAACCTTTTTTTGTTAAATTATGAACATAAGGCAAGTACTAATCAAAAGTTATTCTATTAAATCTTTATATGAATCATCCTCAAGTTCTACTTGAACTTCTTGATTTGAGGATGATGCTCTCATAAGGAACCTCTGAGTCTTCACACCTATGGATGATTAAGGGGCTTCCTTAACTACTAAGCCCTCAACATTTTGAGAGGAAAGTGGGGTTATAGCTAAGGTTTCCAACTGGTGCCTAATTGTTTCATATATAGACTTGGATACACTTATGCTTTTCTTTGGAGCCAATCTTCGCTATCGGCTCAAGTATCACCTCAATGGAATCTACTATTGAGAAGAGTGCTTGCTAACCATATAAGACACATTCTATGAACTAGATTCTAAGTTTATATGGATAACAGGTGTACTCCTGATAGCTGAGGTAAATCTTCTATTGGGTGGCCAATAAAGAGGTTTTCCACCCTTGGGATTGCCTCTAAAGTGGCCTCTTCCTCTGCTTGGTGGAGGTCAAGTCATCTACCCTTGTTTAACAATGACTCATGCCTATTTAATTTCATTGTTATGTCATTTTTGTATAAGAATTTGGATAAAGTTTTAAATTAATATGTTTAAATAATTCAATCAAACAAAATATAAACCTTAAACATACACATACATTCATCATTTAAGTGTGCTAAAATATGTTGCATGTATAAATACACTTAGGATTAAATCATAATCATGTTACATGTGATGGAAATGATTGATTTAATATATGTCATGTGGTAGTAATTCAATTAAATTAATCTTAAGATGGCTTTCATTTTGAATAGGATTATTTAAAGTGAACCTAAACTTAGGAATAATTAAATCATTTAATAAATCATTCGCTAAAGAGAATGAAATTAAATTAATATACTTTAGAAAGTGAGTTAAGGTAGGGATGAAAGAGTGCAATCCTCTTTTCCTTTCTTTATACCACTTAGTTGTTAAGTGTAATCAAATAAAACAAAAGAAAACACAAATTAAAATTCTCAAATCAATTAAACTACTTCAAGTGAAATCAACCTTTCATGCTAAATTGAAGCCGTCTACACATAGAAAATACAACACTAATGCCTAACAAGACTTATCACACAAGCCTTGATACACACATTAGAATTAAGTCACCACTTCTAACTCTAAGTTAGGATGGTGTATGATGTGATGTATGTTTTCTTTCATGATGTATTATTTTAGATTAGATGTTAGGGTGTATGCTTTGTAGACTGGATGATAGGCCAATATTAGCTTAATCATGTTCTCTGCATGTGATTATGCTTAAGGAATGCTTAAAAATAAAGGTGAATGATTTTTTTGCAGATTGCTTAAATCCTTAAGCATAATTCAAGTTAGACGGTGGGCTTAATTACCCATGTGTAGGTGCTAAGTCCAAATTATAAATACAATAGGGATTATTTGTATATTTAGCTAACCTCCATTTTGCAGGTGTAGCTAGATTTACTTTTTCCATATAAGTATAATTTTTACAATAGGAATTAGGATTAGTGCTTTGAGGGATTGGGATGAGCAATGGCCAGAAGGCTTTGTCATGGGGTGACGTGTGATGCCTTTGAACCAAGCACCATCCAAATCAAGGAAGGAACCAAAATAAAAAATGGAGATATGAAGAAAGAAGACCCCTATAGCATTTAATACAATTATAATTATTCTTTGATATTCCGGGTTGTATAAGGGTAGACTACCCATCTTTTCTCTCTTTGGGTTATCTGAGAGTGCACGACCTTTTTTTTTTTATGATAGTTTATATAATTGTTTGAAGTTATGTTTACATTGTGCATTAGGATAGCATGTTTTTTGTAGTTTCTTAAATGATTGATGCTTTAATGTGTTGCTTGGATACAATTAGGCTCTTAGGATAAAATAACTCTTCTACCCAACTAATCACTCATAACTAAATTTTAAACAACTCATAACCTCATCATATAGCCTAAGACATAAATAAGATAATTAAAGATTTAGCAACCCCTTAGTGGTTGTATGTTTCATATCATGCATGCATATTCTTTCTCTCTTGAACATGAAAGATCTCCATCCTTGCGATAAAGGAATGCTTGACTGTGAGGGCATCCCTTGTGGTGGAGAACACCTTCTAGCTGATTTGACCCATAACCTATTTCATCATGCATTTAGGCATAAGAAATCCTAAAACCTCTATCAAAATGATGTTAAAATGAAATAAAATTTGAAATGATTTTGCATCTATAGATTAAGTCATATGCTCATACCACTCATTCTCAGTCTCTTAGTGTGTTTAGGACTTTAGTCTCTTTCAAATTAAATAAGTACCTATTGACATCATTTCTCCCTCCTCTTAGACATAAGACTTCTCTTAAACACTAAGAGTTCCTTAGTCTTAAGACACATATAGTGATTTGGGTGGACACTCAACATAGCCCTAGAGACTTAGAAGTTAGCCATAGGAATAGGTCATGCCCTAGGGTGTTAAGAAAATTTCCTTACCCTATAGCTTGAACCACATTCCTCTTCCTTCCTTCAAAGTCAAACTCCAAATCAAATCAACATCAAACTTAAATCAATTCCAGTCTAATTGATTTTCTCCAAACTCAAATCAATTCTATATGATTGAAATCCATGATTGAAACCCATGATTGAAACCAATGATTGAAATTCCAAGTTTGAAATATTTCTAAGTTCTTTGATTTCCTCTTAAGAAGAGCCAAATCAAGTTCAAACCATCTCAAATTCATAAAATTTTCTCCCATTTATATTCTCATTTATATTCACATATATAAATGAAATCAAATCAATCAAACTAAATCCAAAATTCAAATCCAAAATTCCAAATCTTTCTAAGTCCTTTAATCCTCTCTTAAGGATTTAGCCTAAATCAAATCACTTCAAATCCTTGAAGTTTTCTCATAACCATTTATATTCACATTTTATATCACATATATAAATGAAATATAAATTCAAACAACCAAAACCAAATCCAAAAATCAAACTCAAATTCATTCAAAATCTAACCTAAGCCTTTCAAGTGAAAATCATGAACTTAGCCAAATCAATTTCAAATCAAGCCAAACTCTTGATTTTCTTCATGATTCAATCAATCCTTCAATCATGAATCCAAATATAAATACAAACTTCAAACACTTAACCAAAACTCAATTCAAAATTAAGCTAAAATCTCTCATGTTCATCCTTTGAACATGAAATTCTCAAATGAATCAAAACCCATTTGACTTCAAACCACTTGTAAATGGATTTATATTTCAATCATAAGTCCATATGTGAGTTCAACCAAACTCAAATCAAGCTTTGACCAAGATTTGACTTAGGCTCACTTGACCCAATGTGACCTAAAATACCCTTATGAGCCAAATTCTAATCCTAACCAAATTGGATTGAACTAAGCCTAGCGAAGCCTCTCATCATGATCAACAATCATAATGAGATGATCAATCACTCAAATTGGGTCAAACCAAGTCAAACTTAAGGGGTTGACACTTAGCAAAAAAAAAGCCCAACATAGCCAAAATCCACCATAGGCCAAATTGATTGAAACCAATGATCTAAGTTCATTCATGATCAATGTTTGAGCTTGAATCAACATTTGAGCCTAACCTAGCAATTGGCCACTTGACCCAAGTTGACCCAACTTGACCTAAAAAATCAAATATGTCAAAACTTGATCTAAGCCAAATTGATTGAAACCAATTCAAGTTCATCCCAAATGATTGTTGAACTTGACCAAAGCCTCAATTAGCCAACTAGACCTAACCTAGCCTAATTGACCTTGAACCTAACTTGGCCTAAAGGGTCATATTGAGCCAAATTCAAACTTAACCAATTGATTGGAAAAAGATACCAATCCATTTCATATGACCAACTAAACCTAAACCCAACACCAAATGGGTCAAATTAAACTTGACCCATTTGACCTAAATGAACTCACTTGAACCAAATTCAAACCTCAACCAAATTGAATCAAACCAAAGCCACCAGAAATATTTCAAATGGTCATATGAACTTGACCCAACCCTTGGTTTGAATTTGACCAAGGTCAACTTGATTGGTGACCCATTTTGACCTAAATGGGTCAACATGAGCCAAATCACATCAAACCAACTCCAAATGAAACTTGGCCAAACCTATTTTCTCATCATACCAAATATACTGAAAAAATCAGGTCAAATGACCATTTTACCCCTAGGCCATAGGGTAAATTTTGGCCAAATCCACTTGGAATTTGGTCAAATCCTCTCCATAACCACGCACCCTTAGTGGATCAAGTGAACACTAGGGAGTGTGGTGCACCCAACCAAAGGGTTTGGGTCAGCCAACTAGCCCAATGGCCAAACCAACCACATGCCTTGAAATGGAGCACATGGAATCCTCCTTCCACTCAATTCAAGCACATGGCCACCTCACCCACTTCTTTCCCAAAATCAATTCAAAGACATCCTAATCTAACAAACCCATGGCAAAAGCTCAATTGGATCAAAATGGCAAAGAGGCTTGCAGTTGTTTGATTTCCCTTGGGGAATATATACTCCCCCTAATTCAACTCAATCTTCACTCTTGCTAATTTGATTGAAGCAAAGGAACTCAGAGCAAACCTAATAAGCTTCTAGAGAGTTTGAACTTCCCATTTCTCAATTTCTCAGCTAAAAATAGGGAAGAAAATCCAATCCAATCTCCACACTTAAAACTAGCCCAATTCCTTTTAAGCTCCCTCAGGGACCCCAATCAAACTTGTCTAAGCTCTTTCCCAAGCTCCAAAGGCAAAAGGGGTGCTAGTTCGATCAAAGTCCCAAAAGTTCAAGGTGGTTGGCCTAAAGCAACCACCCAACTCAAGACCTCAAACTATAGCAAAGCTTCTCCACTAGAGAAGCTTCTCCAAGGAATCAAACACCGGTGAGGTAAACCATTTTCCAATCTTAATATGTATGGAGCTTTATGAAAGGAATTTTCATTGCATGATAAACTAGTCATTGGATATGATCTCCATTGTATGATGAAGGTGTGAAGGCTAAATTTTTTGCCCAATCAAGCTCAATCGAGCCCGGATCATGCCTATGGATCTCCATTTCAGAATTAGGGATGAATCTCCGGCCATCCATCATGCATTTTGGATGGGCGACAAGATTAAAACATAGCATCCCGTTTCACCCTTTAATCATGGCTTTAATGTCTCGGTCATCCTTGATTGGATATAAGGAGAAAGTGTGCCACTTCACGCTTGCTATGATGTGATAAGTTAATACCCAATCCCTTCATACCATGTGGAAAGTGCATCGTCGCACATGGTAATGGGATTAAACATATAATTAGGCTTTTTTTTTATTATTTAATCACCAAATCTTCTTTATTTTATTTAAACTCAAATTAATTAAATAATTGAAACTGATCCAAAAATCAAATTCAAATTAGCCTATTTTTGATTCTATGGACTTAGCTCAAATCAAATCCAAATCTATTAATTTTCTTCCATTATATTCTCCTTTAAACTCAAATATATAATTATATATTCACAAAACCAAAATTCAAAACTCAAACTCAAATTCAATTCCAAAATCTTTCCTAAGCCTTTGATTCTATCTTATGGACTTATCAAATCAAATCAATCAAATTCATTTTTTTTAATTATATTCTTCAAATTTAATCAAATATAAAATGAATCCAAATCAAAACCAAATTCATTCAAAAGTCAAACTCATGTTCACTTGAAAATTCAAATAAATCAAACTCATTTGACTAATCACTTGCAAATGGTTTTTTCAATCAATCCATATGTGATCCTTCAAACCATCAAGCCCATCAAACCAACTAAATCCAATTCAAGTGGCCAATTTGACTACATGAAAATTAAATTCAAAATCAAAACAAATTAAGCCAATCCACTTCATGTCATGGTTTTTTTATCATTAACAATAAATTGTCTGAAATGGATCAAGTCAAACTTCAACCCCTTTAACATGAACCCCATGCAAATTGCAATCTAAATCAAATTGAGTAACCAAGTTCACTCCAAATTGATTATTGAACTTGACCAGCCTTAATTAATCCCAATTTGGCCAATTGGCCAACTAGACCCAACAGCCAATTGACCATGAACTTGACTTGACCTAAAGGTCAAATCAAGCCAAAATCAAATATAAAAATTGATTGGACAGATACCAATCCTCCAAAAGATCAACCAAAAACTCAAAAGCCATGATTCAAGCTAATTTGGTCAATTTAATCAATTAGCCCAAATTGACTTAAAGGATCAAATTGGCCAAAATTTAAATCCAAATTAAACCAAATTAATTGAAACCAATTGAACCAATATACTCCAAATAGCCATTTGAACTTGACCCAACTCTTGGTTTGACCTAATTTGACCAATTGGTCAACTAACCATTTTGACCATTTGACCCAAATGGGTCAATTTAAAATAATAATTTAACCTAAATTAAACTTCAAATGACATAAAATTTGGTCCAACTTACTTTTGACTTAATTAAAATCTTCCCAAAGCAAATTCAATGTCAAATGACCACTTTGCTTTTGGGTCAAGGGCATTCCATGAGAAAAGACACTTTCCCAAGTGGTCACTTCTCTTCTTTGGCCACTTGGCACTCATCCATTGGTCCACATAGGCACCAAGGATACTAATTTTTTGACCCAAGGAGTGGTTGGGCAGCCATGACTCATGGAGGTAAAATCACCTCACCTCTCCCATTGGAACACTTGGCATGAAGGACACTCACCTCCCTTTGGCTAGGCACCCACTTGTCCTTCATGGCCACTTTCCATGCCTTAGCCAACCATAGAAGAAACCAAGATGATTCTCTTCCATTCCCAACCACCCCAATGACATGAGTTTGGAGCCAAAATTTTAAACAAAAGTGGATTTTAGTTCATTTTACTTCACTTTTCATTCTAAGGCTTTAGTGGGAAGGAAACCCTCATTCTCATTCTCCCTCTCCAGAGCTCCCAAAGCCATTAGAAATCACATCCACTTCATTTTGGAGAGAATACTCCAAAACTAAGGGATTTTTGAGAAATGAAATCACATGAAACATCATTTTGATGTGAGGATCTAAGCTCAGTCCAAAGATTCTTCCCTCACATGACAGTGCTCAGTCACCACCACCATCAAAAATCATCCCTGGTGAGGTAACCTTCAAAACTATAGTTGGCCTTAGGATCCCTCATTTTGTGATGGTTTTCACAATTTTAGGAATCTATTCTAGACAATCCCGCATTTTTACTTTAAATTATCTCAATTAGAAAATAAATTTTTTTTTGTGAATTAAAAAAATGAGTCCATTTGGACAAGTTTTCACTTAGAAATCTTATTTTTTCTTAATATCTTGAAATCACTATTCATCCTGACACACCATACGGTTCCGATTGGATGGCTCGATTGGGACCAGCCTTCAATAATGGATTGGACGATCATGTAGTTCATGCAATCAAATGGCCAATCCGTGCTCGCGATGATGGTCTCGATCTGAGACCATCCGGTTGTCGGATGGTCTCATGGTCTCTGAGTTGACCGAATTTCCCACCATCGGCTAATGTGTCACGTGAATCGCATGGTGATCCAATGTACGCTCCACGTGGCCTCATTGCCATGTATTTGGATTTTTAATTTTAAAAATTAATTTCAAAATTCATAGAAAATAAAATACCAAATTTTGCAAAGGAACAAATAAAATCCTCAAATTTTCGAATATTTTGAGCTTAATTTGAGTTTTAGTAAAATCAAACTTTTTTAATTAAACCAAAATATATCAAAATTGTTGAAATTTCCATAGATTACAATTGATGTTAAAATGCACCTACCATAAAATTTCAAGTCAAAATGACCTTTGTATTAAAAGATATTGAATTTTTGAGTGTCAAATGATTTATTTTAATAAATTAAATTAGTAGAATTCATAAAAATCACTTAAATCAATTGAAACTTCCTAAATTCATAACTAATTGTAGAAAAATTTAAAAACTACATACTGTTCATTTTAAAGATACTTTAGGAGAATCCAATAAAATTGTTTTGATTGAATTTTGATTGTAGATTTTCCTTAATTAGGTTTATTTAAAAACTTAATAACTATTACTCTAATTACATTAATTAATTCCAAACTTCTCAGGCATGTTTAGGATGACTTCTACCTCTCCTAATTTTAGAATATTAATGAGTTTAGGAAATTAACTAATGAACCCCTAATCACTCTTAATTTTGATTCTAATTAATCCACTAATGATCTACTTAATTGATCAAATTAAACCAAAATTAATCTAGAAACTTAATCACTAAACCTTTAATTTATGGGTAGATAGGTGTTCAATAACTAATAAATATAAGAAATCATACTAACCCATATGTGGGAAGGGTTATGAAAGTACTTAAATTAAACCCTTTAGCTTAATTAATCATTAATTGTGAGCCAAATTGCATTGGTACCTTTCTTTCCTAGGATGCATTAGTTTAAATTCCTTGTGGTTTTATGTCATACATTTATTAAATTATATGGTATAGGTAAGGGGTAATTAATGAACTTTAATCTTAACCTAACCAAGCATAAAATTAATCTAATCACCTAAAAATTAAACTAAAATAATGCACACATGTGGGAATGGGTAAGTACTAAACCTTCTCACACTTTCTAATTCAAATCAAACTCAAAGAAAAATGAAAGTCTCTTTAAATAACTTTTGATTCTCTTTAAATGATCTTACTTCATAAGATTGTCTTTAAGAATTAATTAGAGTGAATGAAATTACATGCTTACATCACTTATTTCTTTCTAGCATGCTAAATGTGTATGTCATATGAGTTTTATACATTCATGCTTTTCTAAAATCAAAATCAAAATGAAATGTTTTCTTTATGTCAAATTGCATGTTTTGGCTAAAGTAAGAATATGAGTGGCTATTATCACTATTAAATTCAAAACTATTTTCAAAATTTATAAATCAAATACCTAAAATTGAAAGTGTGCTACTTATAATTATTTATAAGCTTGCATGTTGGTATAATGTGCATAGTGTAGCCTTCCTTCTCTTTTCTCTTAGTATGGTTTTGAATTGGATTTGGCAAAGTGTATAGTTCATTTGAAAAGAACATAACACTTGCCTAATTCCCTTCCTATTCATTCCTATACTATTACTTAAGAAGGACATCTACATTTGCACATATAAATTACATAAACAAAATAAATCAACCAACACTTTTGCATCTTTCTTTTCCATTCATTTCTTTTGTACACATGCTTGTATTTAAGGAAAGTGGTATATTAGTCTGACAACCCAGGGTTGTGAGGCTTTAAGTAGTCTAGGTCTTGTACCTTACACCCCTAGTTAACAATGGCTCTTGTGCATATGAAAAATGGATAAAAGAATCACTCTCTACTTAATAAAATCATGCATACATGAAACATTCCAAATTTTTTTAAACGTCACTTAGCATTCATCATAAAGTATGCTAAACATTCCCATTTGTATGTATATGCTTAGGATCCATTCATATGCATGTTATACACATGTGGAAAGAAATAAAATGTTGTATTGTTTTGTGATAGTAATTCAATTTACTTAATCTTAAAATGCCTTTCCTTTTGAATAGGTTTGTTTAGAGAAAATCTAAACTTAGGATTAATTAAATTACATAATAAAACATTCACTAAACAAAATCATTAACGAATGTACCTTAGAAATCACTTAAGGTAGGGAGGAAAGAAGTTCTCTTCTCTTTTTATCTCTTTACATAGAAATTAAGTAGGTTCATTCAAACCAAATCAAATTATCAAATAAAATTAACCGATATCAACCAAATAACTTAAATGAGACTAACCTTCTAAGTTGAACCTTTTCACACTTAAAAAATTCTAACCTTTAAAGCCTAGCTAACCACACAAACCTTATATACACATTAGGCTAAATCACCATTCTAGTCCTATGTTTGGGGATGTATGGATGTTTGTTTTATTTTGTGATGTAATGTTTTAGTATGGATGTTAGGGTGTATGTGAGAATGAATGGTAGGATGATTTAGTCTAATCATTATCTTTTGGATTGTGCTTAAGGGGTGCTTTAATAAAATGTAACTGCTTTTTCTTTGTGTGTTGCTTATACCCTTAAGCATGATCCAAAAACTAGGTGGACTTGGTTATTCATGTGCTAAGTCCAATTTATTTATATACATGCTTGGGAATGTGTGGTTTGTTTAGCTAATCTTAGTTTTCGGTTTTAGATAGATTTACTTTTCCCTTTTCATGTACCAATTAATTTTGGAATGATTGTTATGGGGATTAGGATGAGCATTGGTTATAAGGCCATGCCTTATGTACCATGTGAAGCCTTTAGCATCCACCTTCCAACCATCAAAAGAAGAACCAAAGAAGAAAGAAGAAAAGAAGGAGAAAAGAAAGAAGAAAATGAAATGAAGCTTGAAGACCCCATAACAATGAATTCTTGCTTAATTTATACTTAATTCATTTGTAATCAATAAAAGTCTTGGCTACCCAATTTGTTTTTTAGGTTGTGTGATGGTGCCACACAAATGGCCTTTATTCTTTATGTTAGCTTTATAAAATGTGTGATGTTTTGTTTAGCTTGTGCATTAAGATGACATGTTTTCCTAGTTTCTTCCTTGCTCGATGTATGGATGATGGCTCTTAGGCTCTTATCTTCTCAATCTCAAAAAGCAACTCATAAACCCTAAATCAAGATAAAAGAATTAGGATGAGTATTTCTCTTCATCATGTTTTGATTGGAGGGCTTCCACATTTGCTAAAGAAACTTGGCTTGAGAGCCATGGTGGAAACACACCTCCTCCCTTCTCGCTAATTTTGGCCAATAATTTTACTTCTCATGCATTAAGCATATGAATCCTATAAGCCTGAGTCAAATGATTGTACAAAAATGAAAATAACATGTAATATGATTTCCATTAGATTTAGGTCATTTGAAGCATGCCCTTACATGATCTAGTCTCTTTAGGGAGTGAGTTTAAGGACTTAGTCTCTTTCAAAATAAATAACAAGCTATCTTATCTTGCATAAAGCATATGACTTGCCTACATGAATTTAAAATTATAGGAGGAGTCAGTTGGTGGCCACCCCTAGATGGTTGTAAGTCTAAGCAGTCGGGTGGTTTGTCCTCTCTTATGGAGGCAAACCGAATGCCCATCTTTTTCCTTAGATTTAGGTCATGCTTTTGGCCTTTTCCAAAGCTCCCTAGATTTAGGTTCTGAGGTTGCTTCTCCCTTCTATGGGCCATAAGCATAAATCCTCACCTCTTAGGCATTTCCATAACCTTGTATTGTGGAATTATAAGCCTAAACTTATAATAAAAATTCAACTCAAACAAATAATTCCCCTCAATTTCAAAATGTAAAGCCCCAACCATAGGATAGTTTGGGATGTTTACTAAGCTTCCTAGTATCCTAAACATCCCCTACTCTTCATTTGGCTTGATAAGAACTCCCTCCTCTCGATCCACTTTATTTCCAAAAATAAACTAATTGATTGATAGTCCTACTATTGAAATCTTTGGAGATGTGATCATTTACCTTAATCAAAGTATTCTAAGGAATCCCTTTCTTAAGATGTAATTAACTATGGGGCTTGCCTGTGAGAACAATGAACTTTAAAATAAACCCTACTTTACTTTATGTAAAGTAGGGAAGAATCTATGGTACATATCTGGACCCATAGTCCTTAGAGTCCTTATTAAGGTGATTAGGTCCATTGTAGGGTGGTGACTTCCATCTTTGAGATAGTACACCTCTCCTCAATGTCACTCACCCTATAAGAACATATGGATCTACATGGTGTCCCAACCAAAATGGCATGTATTTTTGTTTTCATTTATCCTCTTCAAGAGGATAGATGAAGGTGGGAATATTTCACCACACTTCCTAAATTCATATCTAAGCCTAGAAAAGAAAATATGAAATAAATTGCATTGAAAAGATAATTGAGCATAGAATATTCTAAAATTGATTTTAAATGGTTTTTTTTTTTTTTTTTGGGTTTTATTGGAATGTTATTTAATTACCCTAATTACTCCACGATTAATCCAAAACTTCTTGTGTATGATTAGTGGAATGACTCTACCTCCCAATTTTCTTGGGATTTATTGGTGGCTTAATTAAGGTTAACTCATTCCTTTCCATTCTTAATTAATTGGGGTATAATTAGTGGTTTAATCGATTGAGTCAATTAAGATTTGATTAAGTGAATATGAGGTTTGGGGATAATAAGATACTTTCCTTAAGATATTCCAAAACCCCTTTTCTTAATCCATCTTTAATTAAGGGTTAATTCAATGATTACCCCTTAATTAATTTCATAAAATTCAAAACTTTTGAACTCAATTAATCTATCTTGGGTAGATGTTTGGGTGTCCAGCCTAAGTATAAATAAGGAAATCAAAACTAACTCACATGTGTGAGGGGTTATGAAAGTACTTAAGTTAAACCCCTTAGTTTAATTAATCATTAATCATGAGCCAAATGCATTAGGCCCTTTTCTTACTAGGTGCATTGTTGATTTAAATTTCTTGTGTAGTTTTATGTTATCTCATTAGCTCATAATTATTTGATTAACTATGCTATATGGTATAGGTGGTAATTAACACACTTAATTCATACCTTAACCTAATTAAAAAATAAAATGGATCTAATCATCTAAAAGTTGAATTTAAATATCATACACATGTGGGAATGGGTTAGGAACAGCAAACTAGCCTCACATTTCTCAAATTAAATCAAACTCTAAACAAAATCAAACCCTCTTTAAAACAACTTGATTTGCTTTAAGCTCTCTTATTTCATAAGATTGTCTTTAGAATTAATTAGTGGATGAATTTACATTGCTTTCATCACTTGATTTCTTTCTATCATGCTAAATGTGTATGTCATATGGATTTCATGCATTCATGCTTTTCAAAATAAAATTAAAATGAAAATGTTTTCCTTATGTCAAATTGCATGTTTTGGCTAAAGTAAAAATTTGAATGGCTATTATCTTTAAATTCCAAATTATTTTCAAAATATATGAATCAATTACCAAAATTGAAAGTGTGTTACTTATTTTTTTAATTTGCATTTGAATATAAAATGTGTCTTATGTTTGCTTCCTTTATTTCCTCTTAATATGGATTTGAATAAGATTTGCAAAGTGTATAGTTCTTTTAAAAGAACATAACACTTATCAAATCTATTCTTATCCCCTTCCATGTTATAACCTAAGAAGGATCTTCATATTCACACATATAAATTGTATAAACAAATCAAACAATCAAGTATAACTTTTTGCATCCTTTTTTTTTCCATTCATTTCTTTTGTACATATGCTTGTATTTAAGGAAAGTGGTATATTAGTGTAGAAATCCACGGGTTGTGAGGCTTTAAGTAGCCCTAAGTAGATCTTGTAACTTACACTTGTGGTAACAATGGTACCCACTTATGCCTTTCATACATTCATGTGTGCATGTGAAAATTGGATAAGAAACTCCCTTTTCTACTTAATGAAAATCATGCATCATAAGCATTCTTCTTAAGTAACTCATTTAGCATTCATCATAAAGTGTGCTAAACATTCTCATTTGATGTGTATAGATATACTTAGGATTCATCCATGTGCATGTTATACATGTTGGGAAAGAAATCAAGTGATGTGTGTTTGTGATATTAATTCACTTTACTTAATCTTAAAATGCCTTTCTTTTGAAAGATTTGTTTAGAGTTGATCTAAACTTAGGATTAATTAAAACACATAATAAAATATTCACTAAAATAAACTAAAATATGAATCTACTTTAGAAATTACTTAAGGTAGGGAAGGAAAGAAGTTTTTTCTTCTCTTTCCCTCTCTTTAACCTAGTAATTAATTGTGATTCACTTGAACTAATCAAAACACAAAATAAAATCAACCCAAGACAACTAAACAACTTAAATGAAACCCCTCTAAGTTGAACACTCTTCACACTTAGAAAACTCTAACTTAAAGTCATATAAGCATACCACAAACATTAAAAGCACACACATAGGCTAAGTCACCACTTCTAGCTTTAGATTAGGGTGCATGGTTTGATGTTTACTTTTATTTTGATGTTTTTTTAGTCGATGTTAGGGTGTATGTATGCGTGATTGAATGGTAGGGATCTTAGTAACCATTATGTTTTTGAAAGGATCAAGGGCCATTGTAAATAAAAATATAAATACTTTTATTGTGCATGTGCTTATACCTCTAAGCACAATCCAATAGGCTAGGTGGACTTAGTCACCCATGTGTTGGGTGGTATGTCTAATATACATGCTTTAGATTTGTATGGTTTATTTTAACTAATCTCTATTTTACAAGTGTTAGTTAGATTTCCATTTTTCCCTTGTAATTTTTGGCAATTAGGATTTTGGAATGATTGTTATGGGATTAGGATGAGCATTGGTCATAAGATCTCATATTATGTACCATGTGAAGCCTTTAGCATCCACATTCCAACCATCCAAAAGAAGGAACCAAAGAAAAGAAAGAAAAAGAATGAAGAAATGAAACTTGAAGGCCCCCATAACATGAATTTTCTTAATTATAAATTAATTCATTTGTAATCCAAGTTGTATAAGGGTAGAACTTGGCTACCCAATTTGTTTTCGGGTTTATGCAGTGGTGCCCGACCATAAATGGCCTCTTATTCTTTTGCATTAACTTTATAAATTGATTGATGATTTGTTTAGCTTGTTTATTAAAATGACCTCATTTTCATAGTTTCTTGTTCGCTTTATGTATGGCCTGGATGACAATTAGGTTCTTAGGAAAAAATAAATATTTTACCAAATTAATCAACTCAAAAGTAAAAATAAACAACTCATAACCTCACTTAAAGCCTAAGTTAAAATCAAGATAAAATAATTTTCTTGGATGAGTATTTCTTTAATATAATATCATGCAATCTTATTTCTCTTTTATTGGAGGCTTCCACCTTTGCTAAGCGGGCTTTGAGAGCCATGGTGGAAACACACCTCCTCCCTTCTTTGATTTTGGTAATCTTACTTCTCATGCATTAGGCATATGAATCCTATAAGCTTGAGTCAAATGATTGTCCAAAATAATAATATGTAATATGTTTTGCATTAGATCTAGGTCATTTTCATGCCCTTACATGATCTAGTCTCTTAGGGAGTTTAAGGACTTAGACTCTTTCTAAATAAATAATAGCTATCTTGCATAAACATATGACTTGGGTACATGAATTTTCAGGAGGAGTTAGTTGGTACACCCCGGGTTGTAAGTCTAAGTAGTCGTGGTTTACTCTCTCTTCTTTGGAGGTCCATATACCCATTTTGCCTTAGATTTTAGGCTTTTGGCCCTCACCAAAACTTCCTAGCTTTAGGTTCTGAGGTTGCTTCTTTTTTTTGTGGGCCATAAGTATAAATCCTCACCTCCTAAGCATTTCCATAATCTTGTGTTTTAGAATCATAAGCCCTAAATTTCTAATGAAAAAATTGAAATTAAATCAATTTCAAAAATATAAAGCCCAACCATAGGATAGTTTAAGATTCTCGCTAGGTTTCCTAACATCATGAGCATCTCCTATCTTCATTTGGCAATAATACCTCCCTCTTTGATCAATCTCATTTGATCTTCCAAAATAAACTAATTTGATAGTCTACCTTTTGCAATCTTTAGATGATCATTTTGTCGAGTATTCTAAGAATCCCTTTAGGATGTAATTAACTAGGGCTTGCCTATAGAAACAACAAACCAATTTAAAATAAACCCTTTACTTTTTCATGTAAAGTAGGGAAGAATCTCTAGTACAATTGTACTTAGTCCTTATTCAAGTGATTAGGTCCATTGTAGGGTAGTGACTTCTATCTTTTGATAATACACTTCTCCTCAATGTCTTCATGTTAAAGAACATCTATGGATCTATGGTATTCAAATGCATAAAAAAAGTATATTTCTATCTTTTTATCATAGAGTGAAGATGGAAGTATACATTTCTTTTAAAGAAATTGAAAATTTTACCATATATTTTTTTTTCTCATAGAGGGTTCCTCTCTCCATCTTTGGTAAATGATCATTGTCTCTAAGTATCGATAATGGGTTTGTACCTTTGTATCCAAGACTATCTTTCATTCATGGCACTTAATTTTCCTTAAAAAGTTACTCTTTGGGTTTTAGAACCTCACCCATGTTGGTCTTAAAACCCCATTGATTCTCAATGGGTAAAAAAATTCTAAAAAAGAAAATATTTAAAGACTTCCTCCTTATCATTTATGATATAGAAAGGTTCATTCTAAATAATAAGACAAAATAAATCCTTTATAAAAATCTTACTTTTCAAAAAGTACTCTTTCAAAAATGCACATAATAAAATTTTTGCACAAAAATTTTCCTAAATAATTTTCATCTAACAATCTTTATGATTGTTATATGTAAGATTATCTTTACAAAAATAAAATTCTAACAATTTTCTAAAAGCACAAAGAGTTCCTTCATTCAATTCATTTTGGGTGAAGACTTCATTTTCAAAGTAAGATTCCAATAATCACATTTTCTAAAAGCACAAATGAGCTTCTTCACTCAATTCATTTTGGTGAAGACCTCATTTTCAAAGATAAAATTTCAACAATCATGTTTTCAAAAGCACAAAATTTGAACATAAGTTTATCCATTCAATACATTCAAATATGTTGAATGGATGTTGCATCTTCAAACAAAAAACTTTACAACTTTGAAATTCCATTCAACACATTCCACATGTAAGTTGAAATTTTCAAAATCAAAATAAATTTTCAAAGCAAATATGAAACCTCTCCATTCAATTAAATGGATGTTTCATTCTCAAACAAAATCAAAAAAAAAAAAAAAAAAAAATTGTTCAAAAGCACATATAAACATCTCCATTCAATATACCCAAATTTGTTGAAAGAAGATTTCATTTCAAAATAAAATGACATCGCTTTGAAATCCCACTTAATAAATTCGATATATGATTAAGTTGAGATCACCTCTTTCAAAAAATTGATTTCCATCTCACATACACTGGTCATTTTAGAATGAGCTCTCAACCCCTCCTATTAGAAGATAAAACTTCTCTTAGACTTTAAGAGTTCCTTAGTCTTAAGACATATAGTGATTAGGTGGATCAACTAGATACTTAGAAGAGTTAGCCATAGGAATAGGCATGCCTTAGGGGTGTTAGGAAAATTTGCTACCCTTTGGAACCACTCACCATCTTTCTTCTTCAAGTCAAACTTATTTGATTTTCTCCAAACTCAAATCAATGTCACATGATTGAAATCCATGATTGAAACCCATGAATGAAATTCTAATTCCAAATCTTTCTTAAGTCCTTAATCTTCTCTTAGCCTAAATCATGATCAAATCAATTCAAACTCATGAAGTTTCTCATAACTCATTTATATTCTCATTTATATTCACATACATAAATAAAATATAAATTCAAATCAATCAAACTAAATCCAAAATTTAAATTCCCAATTCAAAATCAATTTTTTTTTTAATTTCCCTCTTAAGGACTTATCCAAAATCACCTTCAAATCAATTCAAACTCATGAGATTTTCTCATTTCATTCATATTCTCATTTATATTGACACATATAAAATATAAATTCAAATCAATCAAACTAAACTCAAAACACAAATCCAAAACTCCAAAATTTACTAAATCCTTTAAAATTTCTCTTAAGGATTTAGCGTACATCCTGATCAAATCACTTCAAATTCATAGAATTTTCTCATGACTCATTTATATTCTCATTTATATTGACATATATAAATGAAATATAAATTCAAATCAATCAAATTGATAACTCCAAAATTTCCTAAGTCCTTTAAATTTCCTCTTAGAAGACTTAGCCTAGATCATGATCAAATCATTCCAAATTCATGAAATTTTCTCATGATCTATTTATATTCTCATTTATATTCACATATATAAATGAAATATAAATTCAAACAATCAAAACCAATTCCAAAAATCAAACTCAAATCCATTCAAAATCCAACCTAAGCCTTTCAAATCAAAATCTTGGACTTAGCCAAATCAACTTCAAATCAAGCCAAACTCTTGATTTTCTTCATGATTCAATCAATCCTTCAATCATGAATCAAATATAAATACAAACTTCAATCACTAAACTCAATTCAAAAATTAAGCCAAAATATTCATGTTCTTCCTTTGAATATGAAATTGTCAAATGAATCAAAACTCATTTGACTTCAAACCACTTGCAAATGGATTTATATTTCAATCATAAGTCCATATACAAGTTCAATCAAACTCAAATCAAGCTTTGACCAAGCCATTTGACCCACTTAGGCTCACTTGACCCAAAGTGACCTTAAAAATTTTAATCCTAACCAAATTGGATTGAATCAAACTCATATGCCTCTCATCATGACCAACAATCATCATGAGATGATCAATCAATAAAATTGGGTCAAACCAAGCCAAACCTAAGGGTTGACCAAGTCAACACTTAGCCAAAATGAAACTTATGATAGCCAAAATCCCCCATAGGCCAAATTGACTGAAACCATTGATCTAAGTTCATTCATGAACTATGTTTGAACTTGACCAAGTCAACATTTGAGCCTAATAGCCAATTAAGTTAACTTGACCTAAAAGTCAAAATCATCAAAACTTGATCTAAGCCAAATTGATTGAAACCAATATGTCAAGTTCATTCCAAATCACTTGTTGAACTTGACCAAAGCCTCAATTAGCCAACTGGACCAAACCTATCCTGATTGACCTTAAACCTAACTAGACTAAAGGATCATGTTGAGCCAAATTCAAACTTAACCAAAATTGATTGGAAACAAAGATACCAATCCACTTCATATGACTAACCTAAACCTACCCATGACTAGCTCAAATAGGTCAAATGGGTCAAATTTCAACTTGACCCATTTGACCTAAATGAAGTCATATGAACCAAATTCAAACCTAAACCAAATTGAATTAAACCAAAGCCACCAAAACATTTCAAATGGTCATATGAACTTGACCCAACCCTTGGTTTGACCCAATTTGACAAATTAGTCAACTTGACCCAAGTTGACCCATTTTGACCTAAATGGGTCAATATGAAAACCATACCAAATGAACTCCAAATCCAATGAAACTTGGCCAAACCTATTTTCTCAACATACCCAACATATCCAAATTCAAAAATTAGCCAAATACCATTCTACCCTAGGCCATAGAACAAATTTTGGTCAAATCTATGGGGAATTTGGTCAAATCCTCTTCACACCTACTTGATACTCTCTAATAGGTCAAGTAAACCTTATGGAGGGTGGTGCACCCAATGGGTTTGGGTCAGACTTGACCAAAATGCACATGGCTCAAATTGGCCACATGGGAATCATGCTCCCACAAAATTTGAGCACATGGGAGTTACCATTCCACTCCAGCCCAAAACCATGTGCAAGCCTCTATAGATCAAACAACCTTGTCGATTGGATCAAAATGGCAAGTGAAGTCAATTGCTGGGAGATATACTCCCCTAATTCACTTCAATTCCAATGAGCCTAATTTGAAGCATAGAAGCGGAGGAGCCATTTGAGAGCCTTCCCAAGCTTCTTAGAGAGTTAGAATTTTCCATTTCTTTTCCTTAAGCAAAAATAGGGAGCTCCAAGGATTTGCCAACTTTCTCCACACACCAACCAAGTCAATTCCCTTTGCACACTCCCTCAGGGACCAAGTTGAGCTTTGCCCAACCTCTTTCCCAAGCTTCAAAGGCAAGGGAAGATCCACTTCAATCAAAATCAAGCTCACTAGGAGGAGTTGGTCCATAGAGCTATCCACTCAACCTGAGCTAAAACTTTCACCAAAGCTTCATCTCAACAGCTCCTCCAAGGTAATGTGATCACCTCTGAGGTATGACATTTTTGACCATTAAACTCAATGTGGTGTGTGGAGCTTTGTGAAAGAAATTTTGATCCCATGGAATTTTGACCGTTAGATGTGCTTGCCATTAGGTTTAGATGGTGGGTTGAGTTTCAATCCAATCCGAGCTCGATCAAGCTCAGATCTTCCCTTTGAAAGTGGACGGTCTCCATTATTCCTCAGGGAAGAATAGGGATGATCTCTGACCATCCATCCACACATTTTGGATGGATGGCCGAGATTAAATCACATTTTATATCTTATTTTATCCCTAAATCATTAAATCCTTGTTGATCCTTGATCAATGAGAGGCAAAAGAGCATAGCACCACCACCACATGGTGCTACAATGTGATATTTATATGGCTACTCAGAGGATGATGCGTGTAAAGCACGACTGAGTCAGTTGCATGCATGGTGTGATGTAGGATTAGAGAATTAATTAAGGTTTAAATAATTCTAATTAATCCTCTAAACTTCTAAAATTCATATCTCTCTAAAGAAAAATTAAAATAATATCAGGTAAGTTGACACTGGAAGATAATTCAATCTAACATATTCTAAACTTGGTTTTAATGGATTTTGAGTATTGTCTTTCTCTGATTTTGGGTTTTATTAGAAATCTTAATTTGCTAATTAATCCTTAATTAATCCACTGATTATTCTTAAACTTCTTGAGTGTATTTTGGGGGATGACTTCTGCTTCCGCTAATTTTTTTGGCATTTATTGGTGGCTTAATTGAAGAAATTGCTAATTCATTTCCTGATTACCCACTTAATGTAATTAAGGATAATTAAGGGTTTGATTGGTGGTTTAATCCTTTGTTGAAGTTGATTATATCTAATTTAGTGAATGGGAGGTTTAGGGAATAATTTTGGGGCATTTACCCTAAACATTCCTTAAAACCCTTTTCTTTCTTAATTCTCTCTTAAGTAAGGCCTAATTCACTAATTACCCTCTTAATTAATTTCTTAAAATTCTAAAATGCTATAGAACTAAATTAATCTACTTTTGGTAGATGCTTAGGTGTTCAAGAGCATAAGTTCAATTAAGGAAATCAAAACTCAACTCATATGTGTGAGGGTTATTTTGAAATTACTTAAGTTAAACCCCTTAGATTAATTAATCATTAATCATGAGCCAAATTGCATTAGGCCCCTTTCTTCCTAAGTGCATTGCAAATTTAAATTCCTTGTGAAGTTTTATGTCATCTCATTAGCTCATAATTATTTGATTAACTATGCTAAGGTGGTGTAGGTAAGGGATAATTAACATGTTTAATTCATACCTAAACCTATTCAAAAATATAAAATGAATCTAATCATCTAAAAATTGAACAAAAATATCAAACACATGTGGGAATGGGTTACAAACAAGAAACTCAATTCACATTTTCAAAATTAAATCAAATTCAAAATCAAACAGAAATCATATTAAATAAACTCTGATTTACTTTAAGCTTTCTTATTTCATAAGATGGTCTTTAGGATTTAATTGAAGTGAATGTGTTTACATGCTTTCATTGCTCTAGTTCTTCCCCAACATGCTAAATATGTGTGTCATATGGTTTCATGCATCCATGCTTTTCAAAAATCAAATTTAAAATGAAAATGTTTCCTTTATGTCAAATTGCATGTGTTGGCTAAAGTAAGAATATGAGTGGCTATTATCACTATTAAATAAAAATTATTTTCAAAAATATATGAATCAATTATCAAAAGTGTGTTACTTATATCTTACTTATGAGTTTGCATGTGAGTAAAATATAAAAAATGTGCTTAGTGTAGGTTTTCCTTCTCTTCTCTTTTAGTATAATTTTGAATAGATTTAGCAAGGTGTATGGTTCATTTGAAAAGAACCTAACACTTGCCTAATTTCACATCCTATTCATCTATCACTTAAGGATAACTATGCTTGCACATATAAGTTGCATAAAAAAATAAATCAACCAACACCAACTTTTGCATTCTTTCTTTTCCATTCATTTCTTTTGTACACATGCTTGTATTTAAGGAAAGTGGTATATTAGTCACAACCAGGTTTGAGGCTTTAAGTATAAGTAGGTGTTGTACCAGACCTCACTGGTTAACAATGGCATCTACTCACTTATGCCTTTCATACATTCATGTGTGCATGTGAAAGTTGGATAAGAAACCCCTTTTACTTAATGAAAAATCATGCATCATAAAATTTCAAATTTCCTTAAGTAAATTACCTAGCATGCATTATAAAGTGTGCTAAACTTTCGCATTTGCATGTATTGATATGTTTAGGACTCATTCATATGCATGTTATACATGTTGGGAAAGAAGTGAAGTAATGTATGTTTTGTGAATTTAGTTCATTTTACTTAATCTTCAAATGCCTTTCTTTTTGAATAGGTTTGTTTAGAGTTCATCTAAACTTAGGATGGATTAAAACACTTAACTAAAACATTAACTAAACAAAACTAAAATATGAATCCACTTTAGAAATTTCTTAGGGAAGGAAGAGAAGTTCTCTTCTTTTCCCTCTCTTTATAACTTAGTAATTGATTGTAGGATTCACTTAAACCCAATCAAAATATAAAATAAAAGCAATCCAAAATAATTAAATAACTTAAATGAAATCCTCCCCTAAGTTGAATATGCTTCACACTTAGAAAATTCTAAACTTAAATCCAAAGCTAAGCACATCACACAAACCTCTAAAGCACACACATTAGGCTAAGCCACCACTTCTAGCTTTAGGTTAAGGCAGTGCATGGTTTGATGCTTCCTTTTATTTTGAGATATATGTTTTAGTCTGGATGTTAGGGTGAATGTGCATAGAATGAATGGTAGGGTGATCTTAGTCTAACCATTATCTTCTGGAGGGGATTGTGCTTAAGAGCGCTTTAATAAATAAAAATATAAATGCTTTTACTGTGCAGGTGCTTATACCCTTAAGCATGATCCAATAGGCCATGTGGACTTAGTCACCCAAGTGTGGGGTGATAAGTCTAATATACATGCTTGGGATTTGGTGGTTTGTTTAGCTAACCTTTATTTTGTAGGTGTTAGCTTTATTTAGTTTTCTTTTCATGTAATTTTGCAATTAGGATTTTGGAATGATTGTTATAGGGATTAGGATGAGCATTGGTCATAAGATCTCATCTTATGCACCATGTGAAGCCTTTGTAGCATCCACCTTCCAACCATCCAAAAGAAGGAATCAAAGAAGAAAGAAGAAAAGAAGAATAAGTAAGAAAAGAAGAATGAAGAAGCAAAGTTTGAAGACCCCCATAACAATGCCTTTCATGTTTAATTGTATATAATTCATTTGTAATCCGGATTGTATAAGGGTAAAGTTTGGCTACCCAATTTATTGTTGGGTTTATGCGGTGGTACCTAACCATAATGGCCTCTTATTCTTTTGTGATTAGCTTTATAAATTGATTGATGATTTGTTTAGCTTGTGCATTAAGTGGCATCCTTTTCCTAGTTTCTTTCTTGCTTTATGTATGGCCTAGATGTGGATTAGGCTCTTACAAAAAAATAAATCTTCTACCAAATCTAACAATTCAAAACTAAAAATAAAGAACTCATAACCTCACCTAAAGCTTAGGCTAAAATCAAGATAAAAGAATTAGCAACCCTTAGTTGGATGAGTACTTCTTTTATAACATCATGCAAAAAATGCATATTATTTCACTCTTGATTGGAGGGCTTCCACCCTTGCTAGAGAAATTTGGCTTGACCTTTAAGAGCCATGGTGGAAACACACCTCCTCCTCATTGATTTTGGCCAATAATCTTTTCTCATGCATTAGCATATGAATCCTATTAGCTGAGTCAAAATGATTGTCCAAAATGAAAATAAAATGAAATCTGAATTGCATTTTAGGTCATTTATAGCATGCCCTTACATGATCTAGTCTCTTAGGGAGTGAGTTTAAGGACTTAGTCTCTTTTAAATAAATAACCTAGCTATCTTGCATAAAGCATATGACTTGCCTACATGAATTTAAAATAGAGGAGTTAGTAGCCACCCCTAGGCTGTAAGTCAAGTAATCGGGTGGTTTGTCCTCTCTTGTGGAGGCAAACCAAATGACCATTTTCACCTTAGATTTATGTTGTGCGGCCCTCACAAAGCTCCCTAAATTTAAGTTTTCTTCTCCCTTTGTGGGCCATAAGCATAAATCCTCACTTCTTAGGCATTATTGTAATCCTGTGTTGTGGAATAATATGCCCTAAATTTATAATGAAAAATTTAACTCAAACAAATAAAATCAATTTAAAAAAATGTAAAGCCCAACCATATGATAGTTTGAGATGTTTGCTAGGTTTCCTAGCATCATGGGCATCTCTACTTATCTTCTTTGGCTTTGATAAAACTCCCTCTCCTTGGTCAATCCCATTTGATTTTCCAAAATAAACTAATTGATTGATAGTCCTACCTATTGAAATCTTTGGAGACAATGATCATTTACCTTAATCGAGAGTATTCCTAAGGGATCTCATTCCTTAAGATGTAATTAACTATGGGGCTTGCCCCTATAGGGAACTTAATGAACCCTATTTAAAATAAACCTTACTATACTTTTCCATGTAAAGTAGGGGAAGAATCTTTGGTACATATGCAGACCCATTGTCCTTAAGAGTCCTTGTCGAGGTGATTAGGTCCATTGTAGAGTTATGACTTCTATCTTTCAAGATAGTACACCTCTCCTCAATGTTGTACCCGATCACCCTCAATAAGAACATATGCATATCTACGTGGTGTCCCAACTAAAGGCATATATTTCTATTTTCATTTATCCTCTCTGAGAAAGGATAGATGAAGGCGGAAATATTTTACCACAATACCCAAATTTGTTAAATGGAAATCTCTCTTTTCAAAATCAATCAAAAACAAAAATTTTCAAAATATATTTGGAATTTCATTATAGCACATCCCATTTGCTAAAATGAAGTCTCCCTTTCTAAAAAAAACAAAATTGGAGACACTTTGAATTTCATTTAGCATACTCAAATTTTTAAGTGAAATTTCCATTTCACAAAACTTTTCAAAACATATTTGGAACTTCATTTTAGCATACCATATTTGCTAAAGTGAAGTCTCCACTTTCAATCAAAAATAAATCAAAACTAAAAGAAACACATTAGATTCCTTAGCATATTTAAATTTACTAAGGATCATTTTTCACAAACAAATCAAAACCAAAAGAAACTCATTAGATTCCCTTAGCATACTTAAATTTGCTAAGGATCCTACTTTTCAAAACAAATCAAAACCAAAAGAAACACATTAGATTTCCATAGCATACCCAAATTTAGAGGATCCAACTTTTCAAAATCAAAATTTTCAAAAGAAACACATTAGGATTCCCTTAGCATACTTAAATTTGCTAAGAATCTTATTTTTTAAAAATCAAAATATCCAAAACAAATGAAACACTTTAGGATTTTCTTAGCATACTCAAATTGCTAAGTATCCTAATTTCAAAAAATTTTCCAAAAAAATAAAACACACTTGGGTTCTTCATTTAGCATACCCAAATTTGCTAAGTGGGAATTCCAATTTTCAAAATCACCAAAGATTCACAAAGCAAACAAAGAAAAAAAACAATTATTTTCAAACACCTCACTTAGCATACCCAAATTTGCTAAGTGAGTGAATTCCAAAATATCAAATCAAAAACAAAACCAATTGACCCTTTGTTTTAACTTACTCAAATTTGTGAAAGGAAACGGTCCTCAAATCAAAATCTAATTTCAACCATGAACCTATGGAAGCATCTTTCTAAAAATATTTGAACCCATTTTCAACATATCCAAATTTGTTGAAATTGGATTCATATCCCAAAATTCATCTTTCCAATCAAATCTCTAAATCTTCTCTAAATCCATTTGAACCCCACTTAACACTTCCAAGATGTTGGATGTGGGTTCAAATTTTAAATTCAAATTTAAAGTCAACAAAATAGAAATTGATCCAAGTTTGTTTCCAACATTGCTGATTCTCAACATCAATCTGAGCTACAGTTCTATTTTCATTTTTTTAGTTGACTATAATGGCAGCATCATAGAAGTATGTGTTTACTCTCCCCTACGGCATGGACTTGGCCTTAGATCACGCCAATCTCCCCTGAGCTGATTACACCCATCTCATCCATTTTGGTAGAGGTTTTGAGGGGGCGAGGATTATTTGTGAGGGCACTCCCCTCACAACTATTAGCAGGACCAGTGGGTAGAAGCGTCATTCAAATTGATTTTCATCGACTTTGATATCCCTCACCAAGAGGAAGATAGTTTCTATAGTGCTGTCAATGCCAATCGTGATAGTGCCAGCACTGTCTTCTCGTTTGCTACCCTAGTGAGCTAGCACCCACTCATTAGCACCCTCAAGGGTAAGGCTCCTCGATCCCAGATTGTCTCCCAGATTTGAGGTTGGGTCTAGCTCTTACTCCACTCACTCTACCAGGACTCAGAGGAAGAACAAAAATTGCATGATTAAGTGATACCATACATGCATCGCCAGGGAGATGAAGGCTGCTACATGGTCGGGAGGAGAGTGCCACTGATTTCCCAGTTACAATGAACCCATTTCATCCTCTTTGGGTCGACAGAGGATGCTAGAGGATCCCTACACCTCTCCACGCGTTAGCCCACAGCTAGTAGGAGGTCGTATGCCAGCCTCCATTCAGTTCTACGCCAGGTTGGTGGAGCATACGAAAGTTCTGAATTCATAGCTCAATTTGACTTGAGATCTGTTATCCCCCGTAGTGTGGGGAAACATCTACGGCAAGAGAGAGGCCGCATTAGTCATATCACTAGAGAAGCAAAGGTTTGGTCGATCGGCCTCACCATTGATTTTCACAAGACGCTACCCATGCCGATCACACAGATAATATTCTCAGGGATGACCCATCATAGGAGGGTCCTGTTCCAAGAGAGTCGGTGGTGTCTCCACCACACCGCTCTACCCCCCCATCCCACTCATTCATGTCGCAAAGCATCTCCATCAAGGCCATGAAGGCCACATCAGGAGAAGTAGTTGGTGATCCTATGTATAAAGGATCCCATTCCATCTACAACACCTACTATGGTGAGGCCGAGCTCTCCCACTCAACCTTCTGTCCTCATTATGGTACGGAAGGAATGGTGACCTCAAAGCAAAGTGGTCATCCCTACACCAACACCAGTGAGACATAGAGATGGTTGCATGTGTAGAGAGCGATGACAGCCAGTTGCACCCATGATCATAGAACCTCCTAGAGTGTCACCCCTTTGAGTTAGTGACAAATGAGTGTCTCTTCTAAGTGTATAGTCCTCATAGGATTGATTCTCCGTAGCAGGGAGGTCCACCGCTCTCAAGTACATGATAGTGATCACACCGTCACCAAAATCATTCATGCCTATTCAGATTGATCATTCTCTAGAGGACATAGTGGCACATTATCTTATGGAAAAGAAAAAAATTCTAGGATACAATTGGTCTGATGAAGAGAAGATTAGCTTTGATCTCAATGAAGATTATTTGTTGGGAGACTTACTAGGGTTTTGCATGGTAGATAAGGGGATCCCTCCTGAGCGAGGCTATGGAAGGTGATGAGGCAGAAGACACAACCCACTGCACACCTCCTAGCATAAATAAAGAAAGATGAAAAGATAGATGGTGAGATAGCTTGAGGACTTATTAGTCCTTGCTTAAATAAGCACCGAGTTCATCCTACCACCAGACTAGTCCAGAGTTAGTGCATGTCTTGGACCCAGCCAAGACCTTACGTCCTGTTGAGCAAGGTAGCACTAGCATGTATAGGAAGGTAGTAGAAAGTACCTCCATTTGAGAAAAAGATATAAAGTCCATTGTTGAGCAACAGGTGAAGGAAGTGTTGGCTCAAGCCCAGGGAGGATCATCAGTTCCAAAGGGTAGACCCTACCTAGAGGAATTTGATGCAGTCCAGTATCCCAAGGGTTTGCCACCTTCCTTCAAGAGTTTTGATGGGAAACCCGAGGCAGCACATCGCCCATTTCAAAGCTAGTTGTTGCAACAGTGGCGTGATTTTGTTTTTGGTGTCTTTGTTTGTAGCCTAACAAGGATAGCTTCTGACTAGTATGTTGAACTTCCCAAATAGTTCAGTGAAGATATTTTCTGAGTTGGAGCAACTCTTCATCAAAAGGTTTATTGTAGCTCAGGAAAGGGTTATTATGGGTGATCTCGTTGTAGCACAACAATACCCAGGTGAGTCCTTTGTTGACTACATTCTTAGATGGCATAACCTGAGTATGAAATGTGAGTCAATCGAACAACATGCCATTAAGATTCTTCTAAAGAATATCCTGGTCACCTTCATGCTTAAGGGATTCACTATCAAAACTTTTGAGAAGCTATTCAACAAGGTGGCTAGTCTCCAAGGAGAGGCCAAATAGTTGCCTTTTCAAGATCAACTGCCTAAGCCAAAGCCGCAGAAGGTCTATGAGAAGAAGTTGGGAACAAGTGACAAGAGGTTGATAAGGGGAAGCAACAACTAGAGATCAGTTCTGAGACCATGACCTCGCCTTCACTCACCTCCTCCACCACCACGAGGCCCTACCGCCACAGCCTTCCATGGCCTACATCGCTCCTCCCATATCATCACCAGTGGCACACATTCACGCTAGGTAGCTATGGTTCACCTACTCTTAGATAAGCTTAACAAGCCTTATTCATTTAAGAGGGAGGTAATCAAGAAGATCTTTAAGAACCTCTTAAAGAAGCTGATTTTAGCTACCCAACCTAGAGACAGGAAGTAGGCAAAAGCCATGATCCTAACTTTGCCCCTACCACTATGCTAGGTCATGTTTTGGAAGATTGCTTCACTTTCAAGGAGCTTGAACATAGCTTCAAGACCAATGCTGTAGTTATCTGAAGGAATACCTTATGGAACAACCATCCAATTCCATCAAGGTAATCCTTGGGGATACTTGATCTCTCCAAAAAAAGAAGGTTGGGATATCTCCTTATCCAAAACCTCTAAAAGATCATTCAAGATCAAGAAACTTTCCTTGTGTGCCTAAGTTAGCTCAAACCTCCAACATCAAGGAAGGTTTGCAAGTTACGCATCAACTCAGGGAAAGAGGGAGCTCAATAGCATAGCATGTGCCAACCCTGATAGTCTAGTATACAACCACCGAACCAAGTCTAGTCTTCGCCTACCATTGCACTACATATCGAGACTTCTCCTCTACTAGCTCTTCTACTTCTACTAGTAGAACTCTTGTACCAACAGATAAGGGCATCAAATCCATTACCCCTCTTACTTTACTTGACTTCTACTTTGTACCTCCTATCAAATCCAAGAAATTGAAGAATAAAGCTAGCTTGAATTACATCTATGTCACTACTGATGGGTTGTCTTCTTCTATTCCTAATGATAACTCTTCAAGTCATAATAGCTATAATAATTTTGATCTCCCTCTTTCTGATTCAGAGTTGGACTTTCCCACTCTGAACACTATGGGTTTTCCTCTTGAGATAGACTTGGAATCATCCAATTTTGAGGGTCCCATAAGAGAAGCTAGTGACAACATGAGGTAGAACCTTCCATTACCCTTCCACAAAAGATCATCCAAGTCAACCTCCGTAGTGGCAAGGTTCTACCTCCTAGGGTAGCACCAAGATAGAGGAAAGAAGACATTGGCATAGAGGATTGAGAATCCCCAGATGATCCACCCTTGGATATGCTTATGGAGGATCAGCCCAAGGTGGACTACAATGTCCTCTCTCATCTAAGAAAGTTTCCATCTAAGCTATATATGATGCCCTCATCTTATCCAAAGAGATGAGGGAGTCATTAATCAAAACTCCTTGATCTAAAATATGCTTAGCTAATTGCTATTGGTGAAGAGGCACATTATGCAAAAGAATCCCAAGGGATCACTTTCATAGATGAAGACCTTCTTCAGAGATTTGGAGCACAACCATCCTCTACATCACTGACATGAAAAGATTGACTTTAGAGTTCTCATCGAGGTGCATCGGTGAACATTATGAGTCTAAAGACTCTTGCCTATTTGAGGATTGACATCTCCACACTCTAAGGAGATTGGATGATGTTGAGAGGATTCAATGAACAAGGTGAAAGGGCTTTAGGTTCCATAGTTACCCATGGAGATAGACCGGAAGACCAAGTTTTACATAATTGATTTGAATACTTCATTCACAACTTTGATCTAGGCCTTGGATACATCAACAAGATGATTCCATCCACCTCCATGCATCAAATTTAGAAAGGATGGGATTGAATACCGTCAATGGGGATGAAAAGTCATTTTAGTCGAGAGGTTGAGATTTATGAGGATGCGACCTACTATCTTCCCAAAACACCTTTTTGAACTTGGACAAAATTCAAATGCAAATGCAAAAGAAAAAGTAGAAAAAGAAAAGAAAAATGAAAATCCAAGTGAACAAGAAAGGGGAATTGAAGAAGAAATAGATCCAAGATATCACATTCCACCCACGTTCATTCCATCATATGGACATGTGGGTAGATGACTCAACCTCCACCAGAAGAGGAGAGTAGAATAGAGGTAGTTCCAGAGGTGGAAGACTTTGGCCAGCCAAAAGGTTATGTTCCAATTCATAGGAGTACCCTACTATTCACATAGACTTGGAATCCAGAGGATGAGTCTAATGTGATTAGATACCAACCCCTCTCATGGGTTCCATTGGAGGTGACTTTGATCCAAACAAAGATGATCGCCTCCGACAAAGCAAGTATTCAAATCGTTTATGTGAGACTATTAGGCAGTGACAACCTAGCTCTAACCTCACTTTCATCTCAAAAGCTAAAGGTTTAGTAATTAAAGAAGCCCTAAGTCTTCCAAAGATATGAAGTAAGAGATTCTTTTTGGGATCATCATCCTCAAGTCCTGAAGTTGATGTAGAACTTGAGGAAGATTCATTTAAAGAATTAATGGAATTACCACTTGACTTTTACTCACCTTGTGTTCATAATCTTATACAGAAAGGTTTGGTTCCTCATACATGGTCCATAGGTTATAGTATTTTGAAAAGCTATGGAACAATACAGGAAGGGAAGCACAATCAAGAGTAGGACTAGGATTCGGTATAATGGGTCCAGTCGATGATGATGATTACTGCTTAGTTGTTACCAATCATTTGGAGTCTGATAGGTTCTTTTCACACAACACCAACTCTTATGAGAATGTGTGTTAGAAACCTCGATGATGATCTCCAAATCAAGATGTACCTCAAAATTTGAAGAGGAGATTCATTCAATAATAGACAAGCTTAAAGAAATCAACCGGATAAGAAAGTCCACGCCGACTACATCAGTTCATTGCTGAATGAAGAAGAAACCAATGACTTAGTTAGGCTATTGACTGAGCTTAAAGATTACTTCACATGGAGTTATGAAGAGATGCTCATTATCTCCAAACATAGTCCATGATAGCAATAGATCCTAACACTATCCCTATCAAGCAAGCTCCTAGATGCATGTGATTAGAAATTGAACAATAGGTCATTTCTGAAGTCAAGAAACTGATCGATGCTGGTTTCATCAGGAACAAAAATTACCCTACTTGGTTAGCCAATGTCATACCAGTTAAGAAGAAGAATGGCCAAATTTGTATTTGCATCAATTTCAAGGACTTAAATAAGGCATGTCCTAAGGATGAGTCTTCCTATAATAGAGTTAATGGTGGACATTGCCTCATCTCATGCAATGTTTTCTTTCATGGATGGGTCATGCTACAACAAATCAAAATGTCTCAAAGATGAAAGAAACACTTTTGAACCTCGATCAAAATCTTTATTATAAGGTCATGTCTTTCAAAAATGCCGGTTACATACCAAGGGCCATGACTCGATCTTCAATGAACTCATCCATCATCAGGTTGAGTGCTATGTTGATGATCTAGTAGTCAAGAGCAGAGAAAAGGAAGACCATCTCTTTGACTTAAGAGTAGTTTTCAAATGGTTAAGATAATATAATCTCAAAATGAATCCCTTGAAGTGTGCATTTGGAGTAGCTTCAGGAAAATTATTGGGTTTGTTGTCCGACACCAGGGAATAGAGATAGCTCCTAAAAGATCAAAGCTATCTTAGAAATGCATCTACTAAAAGTTTAACACAACTCAGATCATTCCAAGGATGGCTGGCATATCTGAGATGCTTTATCTCCAACCTATCATGGAGATGCAAGCCATTTTCAGCACTTGTCAAAAAGGATGCCAAGTTCAAGAGGGATGATAAGTGCTAGCATGCCTTTGAAGACATCAAGAGATTTGGTGAAGCCCAGTTCAGAGCCCTATCCGTGTGCCACTATCCTCTACGCGATTGACTTTTGCTTTGTTGGCCCAAGCCAATGAGGGAAAGGAGAGCGCTCTACTACCTACCATCATCGATCCCGTTAAGTGAACTACCGCCTATTGAGAAACATTGCCTTTTGATCTTTGCTTCAAAAGCTATGGCATTATATGCTTTCTCATAAGGTGAACTTGATCCGAACCAATCAAGATATCTCATGACGGCCAATGTTATCCGGATGGTTGGCATGATGGTCTATGATACTTTCAGTTTGACATTACATTCGCCTCTCATGCATTAAAAGGATAGTACTAGAAATTTCTTAACACACCCACTTTCGTTGATTCACGCTAGTGATGATCTCCCTGATGAACAAATCATGAAGTTAGGGGAGGATAACAACCTCCGATGGGAGATGTATTTTGATGGTGCAACTTCTTTTCAAAAAGGGGAAGCATCATGATCTATTCTCCCAAGAAAGGCAGGGGTATGAATAGTTCTTCTAACTCTAGACCATGATGTGATGAGATTCTCATACTATCTATCCAACCCCTGCACCAATAATGAAGCTGAGTATGAGGCTTTGATTGCCAGTCTAGAGTTAGCTATCAGAATCATTGTCAAGAGCATCAACATCTACTGAGATTCTCAATTGGTCATCAACCAAATCATTGGGTCTTACAAGGTTCTCAAACCCAAGCTTCATCATTACCATGAATATACCATGAAGTTGTTGGCCCAAATTCTGAAGTCACCATCTACAAGGTTCCCCGAGTAGAGAACGCAGTAGTAGATGCTTTGGCCAAACTTGCCAAAGAATTGGCATGTCCGGAAGATGAGTCCATTCCAATAAGGGTCCAAAATAGACAAGTCTATCCCTTATTGATGTTGAACTCATCGAGAGACTTTCTCTTGAAGGGAGGTTATTGCCAAATGGACAAGGAGCGATTAGAGGCAACCGTTCATAGACAATTTGAACACTAGTAAACTACCTCAAGAAAAGTCACAAGCCCATCAGGTGAAATAGAGAGCTCTCTCCTACACTCTCATTGATGGCACCCTGTATTGTTGATCCTTTGACTAAATGAGGTTACATTATTTAGACAAACATGAAGCCTGTGGCATTGTAACTGAGGTGTATTCAGGTCAATGTGGAGCACATCAGTCCAGTCTAAAGATGAAGATGAAGATCAAATGACTTGGATACTACTGGCCTTCGATGATTACATACTGCATGGATGTAGCTAGGAGATGCCATCAGTGTCAGGTACACGGTGTGGTCCTCCACCAACCACCCAATATTCTACATTCTACATCATACATTGGCCTCATCACCATTTGAGTTTTAGGGTACTGACATTGTGGGTCCGATTGATCCTCCTTCTTCCAAGAGTCACCAGTTCATCTTAGTTTCCACCTACTACTTTTCCAAGTGGGCAAAGGCAATCTCACATAGAGAGGTCACATCTCAACATGTGCTTCAGTTTTTCAGGAACAATATCATATATAGGTTTGGGGTGCCTCGACAAATTATATTCGATAATGGTACCGCATTCAAAAGCATAAAGATTAATAGCTTCGCTAGAAGACACAGTACAGATTGGAGATACTCTACCATCTACTACCCAGAGCAAATGGCTTAGCAAAAGCATTCAACAAAACTCTCATCTAGATATTTAAGAAGACTCTTGATGACAATAAGCAATAGTGGAATGAGCAGTTGGTTGAAGCCTTGTGGGCCTACTGCACAACATACTGAACTCCAACTCAATCTACCCTATTTTCCTTAGTGTATGGGTCTGAAGATGTTCTACCTTTAGAAGTTCAACTCCCATCACTAAGGATAGCATTGGGTAGCAAGATCATTACATATCAGAATGCAAAGTTGTTAGAAGAGCTCAAAGGTTTGAGGAGAGTCACGGCATGCCAAAACCTCGAAGTTATACAAAGCCAAAATGATTCAAGCTCACAACAAGGTCCGACTAGGTCTTTCCAGGAGAACTTGTGTTAGTCCTAAGGAGACCAATTGTTGCCCATTGAAAAGATGGGAGGCAAGTTTGAACCCACTTGGGAAGGCCCCTATGCTATAGAAGGCCTACCAAGGAGGATCATATCACTCATCAATTGTAAAGGGGAACAATGCTTCCAATTAATGGGCTCTATCTAAAGAAATATTACCCATGAAATAAATCATGTTTGAAAAAATTATTAATAAAAGAACAAAATCGATTCCATTCATCAAATCCTCTTCTTCTAAGCATTATTTTCTTGTTATGAATCCATGACGTGTTTAGGTAGGTGTAAGAGTCCCTGGCATCCTATCCCTCTTTCACATCACAAACACAACCTCTGATGCTATTAAAAATAGGTGTGAGAGAACCCAAGAGGCATCCTATTTTGATTAGCACAACTAAGTTAGTATAAGAAAACCCAAGGCATCCTTTCTTGGTGGGAATTCTCGGTTTCCATCCATGGTGCCATTTCATCAAACTCCCCAACATGTTTAGGATAAGTGTGAGAGAACCCAAGAGGCATCCTATTCCTTTTAACACATGCACAAAAACAAACACATATCTTTTGTCTTGGGATATTTTGATATGGGAGCAAGCCCTTGTGGCACTCACTCATTAGCTGCTCTAGGTCAGGTTTACATGCTACCTCGCTAGCCTATGACACCCCCGTGGTCATTTGTTGGAGGATGTGAGTCCCTATGCTTTCTTCCTAACTTGATCATTGCAAACCAATGAACTTTGTTAGTATGGTAGATTTCACTGCCCAGCCAGAAAACTACCTCATGTTGATTTTGTTTAAGAAGATGTGTGTCCCTGAGCTTTCTTCTTGAACTAATCATCATGATCTAACTAGGTCGAGTATATTTGAGGTTTAGATAAGTCCCCGAGGCTCCTTTCCTCTTGACTATTTGAGTTGATATAAGTCCTCCGGCATTCACTCAAGAATCTC
Source organism: Cymbidium sinense (assembly GCA_021442155.1). Taxonomy (NCBI): domain Eukaryota; kingdom Viridiplantae; phylum Streptophyta; class Magnoliopsida; order Asparagales; family Orchidaceae; genus Cymbidium; species Cymbidium sinense. The sequence goes on from JAKCPB010000626.1 coordinate 154,349, forward strand.
CCTAGGTCGGATGCACTTTGTAAAGATAGACTATCCCAGCAATCAGTTCCACTATAAGAGGATGTGAGTCCCCAAGCTTTCTTCCTCTGATTGTTGAAACCGATGGGCACCTTAGGTTGGTTGATGTTCACTATGCTGGCAACGACTCACCCGATGAGTACACCACTCTTGATAGATGTGAGTCCCTACGCTTTCTCCTTGAGTTGGACACCGAATATCTATTGGATATATGACTAGCCATGTCATCTTCTGTGTGTTGATTAAGCCGCTTAGCCTCTCCCCATTCTATTTGGATCACATCCTTTTTATTTAGACACTACCCGGTTACCCTTGGATTAGATAGTCCCCTTTCCTAGTAGCCACCCCATGGTTGAAGAATTTGTTCGGATGCAATGATTCTCCTTGGTAAACTGAGTTAGTTTAGATGATATAAGCTCTTCTCTTTGATCCTAAAACCAATAGGGTCCACGTTAAAACAAATTAAATAAATAAATAAATTAATTCTGGATTAGGAATTCAAGCCCCAAAGGCCCCTTCCAAGCATACATCCTATCTTTGGGCGGTCGAAAACTCCCTATAGATTTTAATACTGAGTTGAGATAAATCTTGTCACTCACTCCATAGTCACAGGGTTCAATCTATTTTGCAAACAAACAGGTTACCCTGGTCATTCCGCTTTGGAAGATATAAGACTATGATGCATTCTTTCTAGCATGATTATCGCAAATTTTGTAGTTTGATTTGTTGCCCAAAGCAACCGATCACCTGGTCTTTTGTAGTGGAAGATGTGAGTCCAAGCTTTCTTCCCTTAAATTGATCATTGTAAACGAAAGGCACTTTGATCGAGTTCTCCCATCAGGGAAGCTACTCCCTTTGGTTCAAGAATTGAGATGTTAGGATATCCTCCTTCTCTGTGATCCATCACAAACCAACGGAATCCATTGAAATAAATATAAAAATGAAATTAATCTTGACTATCTTTGAGTTGATTTAAGTACCCTAGCAGCATTCACTCAATAGCCAGCCCTAGGTCGGGTTCGATTTGTTGCCCAAAGCAACCGATCACCCTAGTGGTTCCTTATTTTGGAAGATGTGAGTCCCCGTGCTTTTTTCTTAACTTGACCATTGAACATGAAAAAGCACCCCTTTCGTTGGATAGTCCTATCTTGTGGTTAGTAGACTACTCCCTTTGGTGAGTTTGAGTTAGGTCTAGGCCGCCATGGCCCCTACTGTAGTCCATCGCAAATCAATGGGATCCATCAATCAAAATAAATCTAAAAAATGAAATTAATCTTGGCTATCTTTGAGTTGATCTAAGTTCCTAGTGGCATTCAATTCAATGCCCCTAGGTTGAGTTCAATCTGTTGCCTTGCCAATAGATTACCTTAGCAATTTGTCCCTACTTTGGAGGGTGTAAGTCTACATGCTTTCTTCTAGTACGTACAAAGGCATCCCTTTGGTTGGCTAGTCCTACCATGTGTTTAGTAGACTACCACTTTGATTGGTAAATTAGGTCTAGGCCTTTGACTTCTACATCCATCAAATCAACAAGGTCCATCTCAAAATCCAAAATCTAAAAATCTAAAACAAATTCAACAAAACAAAATCTGAAACAAACAAAAAAAAATAATCAATCAATCTAAATCAAATCTTTTATTTCTCCTCAATGAGATGCAAATCTTTCTAGTCCCCACAGATCTAGAATTCTAATCTGGATTTCACAACCCTCCCTTATGGATGACTTGAACTTGCCTCTAGTGGAGAGTTCACTTTTCTATCCCCATGAGTCAAAACAAACACAAATTAAATAAACAACAAATTTAAACAAATTCAACCCTCTTCCCCAGAACTTACTTAAATAAATCAAATTTCTCCCAGTGAGACATCAATCAAACCTTTCATCCCCTTGGATGACTTGCCCGCTTCAAGTGGAAGGTTCATCCCTAGTGGATTTCTCCTTTTCTCTTATTTATTGACATAAGTAGAGCCACATTGCACTAAACTAGATTCCTTCTATACCTTGGGTAGGGTAGATTATTTCATTAGTGCTTGTGATCTTTCTGTTTTTGATCATTTTGGTCAACACCAATATGCATGTTCCTCATCACACACCAAACCTATAGTGCCTTTTGTTGATCTCATTTTAGAATGAGCTCTCAACCCTCCCTCTTAGACATAGGACTTCTAGACACTAAGAGTTCCTTAGTCTTAAGACACATCTAGTGATTAGGTGGACACTCAACCTAGCCATAGAGACTTAGAAGAGTTAGCCATAGGAATAGGTCATGCCTTAGGGTTTTTAAGAAAATGTCTTTACCCAATAGCTTAAACTACATTCCTCATTTCCTTCCTTCAAGTCAAACTCCAAATCAAATCAACATCAAACTTAAATCATCTATGATTTTTTTTTCAAACTCAAATCACTATATGATTTAAATATGATTGAAATCCATGATTGAAATCTTGATTAAAATCATGATTGAAACCCATGATTGAAATTCCAAGTTTGAAATATGTTCTTTGATTTCCTCTTAAGAACTTAGCCCAAATCAAGTTCAAACCATCTCAAATTCATAAAATTTTCTCACAACTATTTATATTCTCATTTATATTCACATATATAAATGAAATATAAATTCAAATCAATCAAACTAAATCCAAAATTCAAATCCAAAATTCAAATCTTTCCTAAGTCCTTTAATCCTCTTAAGGATTTAGCCTAAATCATGTTCAAATCACTTCAAATCCTGAAATTTTCTCATAACCCATTTATATTCTCATTTATATTCACATATATAAATGAAATATAAATTCAAACAACCAAAACCAAATCCAAAAATCAAACACAAAATTCAAAACATGCCTTTCAAGTCAAAATCTGAACTTAGCCAAATCAAATCAAGCCAAACTCTTGATTTTTCTTCATGATTCAATTAATCCTTCAATCATGAATCCAAATATAAATACAAACTTCAAACACTTAACCAAAACTCAATTCAAAATCAAGAAAATCCATCTCATGTTCACCCTTTGAACATGAAATTATCAAATGAATCAAAACCCATTTGACTTCAAACCACTTGCAAATGGATTTCTATTTCAATAATAAGTCCATATGTGAGTTCAACCAAACTCAAATCAAGCTTTGACCAAGCCATTTGACCTACTTAACTCTTGACCCAAAGTGACCTAAAGTACCTTATGAGCCAAATTCTAATCCTAACCAAATTGGATTGAACTAAGCCCACTTAAGCCTCTCATCATGATCAACAATCATCATGACATGATCAATCACTCAAATTGTGTCAAACCAAGTCAAACCTAAGGGTTGACCAAGTCAACACTTAGCCAAAATGAAGCCCAACATAGCCAAAATCCACCATAGGCCAAATTGATTGAAACCAATGATCTAAGTTCATTCATGATCAATGTTCAAACTTGACCAAGTCAACATTTGAGCCTAACCTAGCCCAATTGGCCACTTGACCCAGCTTGATCCAACTTGACCTAAAAAGTCAAAATGTATCAAAACTTGATCTAAGCCAAATTGATTGAAATCAATGGGTCAAGTTCATCCCAAAATGATTGTTGAACTTGACCAAAGCCTCAATTGGCCAACTAGACCTAACCTAGCCCAATTGACCTTGAACCCAACTTGACCTAAAGGGTCATATTGAGCCAAATTCAAGCTTAACAAAAATTGATTGGAAACAAAGATACCAATCCATTTCATATGACCAACTAAACCTAAACCAACCCATGACCTAACCCAAATAAAAATGGTCAAATTGGTCAACTTGACCCATTTGACCTAAATGAACTCAATTGAACCAAATTCAAACCTAAACCAAATTGCATCAAACCAAAGCACCAAAACATTTCAAATGGTCATATGAACTTGACCCAACCTTTGGTTTGACCTAATTTGACCAATTGGTCAACTTGACAAGTTGACCCATTTTGACCTAAATGGGTCAACATGAGCCAAATCACATCAAATCAACTCCAAATTCAATGAAACATGGCCAAACCTATTTTATCATCATAACAAATATTCCCAAACTAAAATCAAGGTTAAATGACCATTTTACCCCTAGGCAATATCCATTTGGAATTTGGTCAAATCCTCTCCATAACCACTTGCACCCTTAGTGGATCAAGTGAACACTGTGGAGTGTGGTGCACCCAACCCAATGGGTTTGCCCAACCAGCCCAATGACAAACCAACCACATGCCTTGAAATGAGCACATGGAATCCTCCACTCAATTCAAGCACATGGCCACCTCACCCACTTCTTCCCTGCCAAAATGATTCAAGGACATCCTAAATACTAACAAACCCAATAAGTTCAATTGGATCAAAATGGCAAGGAGGCGTGGCTATCCGATGCCTTGGGGAGATATACTCCCTAATTCAACTAAATCTTCACTTGCTAATTGATTGAAGTAAAGGAACTCGAGCAAGCCCTAGCTTCCCAAGCTTCTAGAGAGAGGTTCAACTTCCCATTTCTTGATTTCTCAAGTTGAAAATAGGGGAAGAAAACCAAAATCAATCTCACTCACACTAAAACCAGCCCAATTCCTTCCAAGCTCCCTTAGGGACCCCAATCAAACTTTTCCAAGCTCTTTCCCAAGCTCCAAAGGCAAGAGGGGTGCTAGTTCGATCAAATCTACAAGGAGTTCAAGGTGGAGTTGGCCTCTAGAAGCAACCACCAAATCTCAAGACCTCAAACTCTCAACAATGCTTCATCTCCACTAGATGAAGCTTTTCCAAGGGAATCGAGTGCAGGTGATCACCTCCGATGAGGTAAACCATTTTTTGAGCTTAATCTAGCCATAGTGTGGAGCTTTGTGAAAGAAATTTTCATTGCATGATAAACTAGTTGTTGGATATGATCTCCATTGTATGATGAAGGTGTGGGCTAAATTTTAGCTCAATCTAAGCTCAATCAAGCTTGGATCTTGCCCTAGAGCATGGATGGTCTCTATTGCTCAAGGAATTAGGGATGAATCTCACCATCCATACACATTTTGGATGGACGACAGATTAAAAACATGTAACATCCCATGTTTCACCCTTTAGAATATTTTAATCTCGCCATCGATCCTTGATCGACAGAGAAAGCATGTAGCACCGCCGCTGCTACAATGTGATAAGTTAAAGACCCAATCTTGTCAATGGAAAAGTGCATGTGCAAAGGCCCATGTGGCACCGACGATTAAACATATAATGCTTTTTTAATTATTATTTAATCACCAAACCTTCCTAAATTCATATCTAAGCCTAGAAAATCAAAAATATGAGAAAATTGCATTGGAAAGATAATTGAACATAGAATATTTCTAAAATTAATTTTAATTAATTTTCTTTTCTGAATTTGATTTTATTGGAATGTTATTTGCTAATTACCCTTTAATTACACATTAATCCCTTCTTGTGTATGATTAGTGGGATGACTCTGCCTCCCTAATTTTCTTGGGATTTATTGGTGCTTAATTGGGAATTACTAGCTCATTCCTTAATCACTCCAATGTAATTAAGATTAATTAAGGGTATAATTAGTGGTTTAACCCTCGATTGAGTTAATTAATTGATTAAGTGAATATGAGGTTTAGGAATAATTTGGAGATACTTTCCTTAATATATTTTCTAAACCCCCTTTTCTTCCTTAATCCATCTTTAATTAAGGGTAATTCACTAATTACCTCTTAATTAATTTCATAAAATTGTAAAACTTTCCAGAACTTAATTAATCTTTCTTGGGTAGATGCTTAGGTGTCTAAGAGCCTAAGTACAATTAAAGAAATCAAAATTCAACTCACATGTGTGAGGGGTTATGAAAGTACTTAAGTTAAACCCCTTAGTTTAATTAATCATTAATCATGAGCCAAATGCATTAGGCCCTTTCTTACTAGGTGCATTGCATTTAAATTCCTTGTGTGTTTTATGTCATCTCATTGGCTCATAATTATTTGATTAACTATGCTAAGGTGGTATAGGGGTAATTAACATACTTAATTCATACCTTAACCTAATAAAAATATAAAATGGATCTAATCATCTAAAATTGAATTTAAATATCATACACATGTGGAATGGGTTAGAATAGAAAATCACCTCACATTCCTCAAATTAAATCAAACTCAAAATAAAATAAAACCTTCTTTAAAATAACTTGATTTGCTTTAAGCTCTCTTATTTCATAAGATTGTCTTTAGGAATTAATTAGGGTGGATGAATTTACATTGCTTTCATCAATTGATTTCTTTCCTAGCATGCTAAATGTGTATGTCATATGGATTTCATGCATTCATGCTTTTCAAAAATAAATTAAAATGAAAATGTTTTCTTTATGTCAAATTGCATGTTTTGGCTAAAGTATGAATGGCTATTATCACTATTAAATTCCAAATTATTTTCAAAATATATAATCAATTACCAAACTGAAAGTGTGTTACTTATATTTTATTTATAAGTTTGCATGTGAATATAAAAATGTGTCTTATGTTTGCTTCCTTTCTTTCCTCTTAATATGGATTAAATAAGATTTGCAAAGTGTATAGTTCTTTTAAAAGAACATAACACTTGCTCAAATCTACTTATCCCTTCCATGTTATAACCTAAGAAGGATCTTCATATTCACACATATAAATTGCATAAACAAATCAAACAATCAAGTATAAACTTTTGCATTATTTTTCCATTCATTTCTTTTATGTATACTTGTATTTAAGGAAAGTGGTATATTAGTCATGACAACCTTTTAGGCTTTAAGTAGCCCTAAGTAGGTCTTATACCTTACACCACTAGTGAACAATTGTTCTGTACTCACTTATGCCTTTCATACATTCATGTGAAAATTGGATAAGAAACTCCCTTTTCTACTTAATGAAAATCATGCATCATAAGCATTCAAATTTTCTTAAGTAATTTATTTAGCATTCATCATAAATTATTCTAAACATTCCCATTTGATGTGTATAGATATGCTTAGGATTCATCTATGTGCATGTTATACATGTCGGGAAAGAAATCAAGTGATGTGTGTTTTGTGATATTAATTCACTTTACTTAATCTTAAAATGCCTTTCTTTTGATTTGGCTTGTTTAGAGTTGATCAAAACATAGGATTAATTAAAACACATAATAAAATATTTACTAAACAAAACTAAAATATGAATCTACTTTAGACATTTCTTAAGGTAGGGAAGGAAAGAGTATTTTTTTCTTCTCTTTCCTCTCTTTATAACCTAGTAATTAATTGTATGATTCAATTGAACCTAATCAAAATAAAAAATAAAATCAACCCAAGATAACTAAACAACTTAAATGAAACCCCCCTCTAAGTTGAACACTCTTCACACTTAGAAAACTCTAACTTAAAGCCATAGCTAAGCATACCACATAAACCTTAAAAGAACACCCATTAGGCTAAGTCACCACTTCTAGCTTTAGATTAGGGTGGTGCATGGTTTGATGTTTGCTTTTGTTTTTTGATGTTTTTTTAGTATGTTAGGTGTATGTGTGTAGACGAATGGTAGTGATCTTAGTCTAACCATTGTCTTCTAGGGGATTGTGCTCAAGGGCTAGAATAAATAAAATATAAATCTTTTATGTGGTTCTTATACCCCTAAGCATAATCCAATAGCCAAGTGGACTTAGTCACCCATGTGGGGTAGTTTACAATATACATGCTTGGGATTTGTATGGTTTGTTTTATCTAATCTTATTTTGGTGTGTTTAGATTTCCATTTTTCCCTTTTCATGTAATTTTTGGCAATTAGGATTTTAGAATGATTATTATGGGGATTAGAATGAGTATTGGTCATAAGATCTCATCTTATGTACCATGTGTAGCTTTTGGAGCATCCACATTCCAACCAACCAAAAGAAGGAATCAAAGAAGAAAGAAGAAAGAGAAAAGAAGAAAAGAAGAATGAAGAAATGAAGCTTGAAGGCCCCCATAACATGAATTTCCTTACTTGATTGTAAATTAATTCATTTGTAATTTGGGTTGTATAAGGGTAGAGCTCAGCTACCCAATTTGTTTGGTTTATGTTGGTGCCCACCATAAATGGCCTCTATTCTTTTATGTATTTTATAAATTGATTGATGATTTGTTTAGCTTGTGCATTAAGATATCCTTTTCCTAGTTTCTTTCTTTGATGTATGCTTGGATGACAATTAGGTTCTTAGGGAAAATAAATCTTTTACCAAATTAATCAACTCAAAAGTAAAATAAACAACTCATAACCTCACTTAAAGCCTAAGTTAAAATCAAGATAAAAGAATTAGCAACCCCTATGGATGAGTATTTCTTTTATAATATCATGCACAAAAAAGCATCTTTTTCACTTTGATTGAGGGCTTCCACCTTTGCCGAGAACTTGCTTGACCTTTGAGAGCCATGGTGGAACCACACCTCCTCCCTTCTCACAACTTATAACCTCACTTTAATCGAGAGTATTCTTAGAAAATTTTATTTCATAAGATATAACTATGGGCTTGCCTCCAATTGAACAGATTTAATATAAACCTTGCTTTATTCATTCATAAAGTGAAAAAATCATCATACATTCAAGACTCATCATGCCTGAGTCCTTATTACATGATTAGTCCATTAAGATGCCTCTATCTTTTAAGATAGTATATCATACCTCAATGTTGTACTATCACCTCAAAAGTAAGATCCACATGGTGTTTAAAGCTAACATCCAAAAATAAACACCACAAAGCCCTCTCACCTTATTTATTGAATCCTCTCAACATCATCCTTTTTGATTTTGATGTCATCATGAGTAACATTTAGACTCATAATATTGATGATACATCTCAACCAAAATATATCATGTATCTCAACCCAATTAAATGTAAAGAATTAATCCCTAAGAGTAAGTCTTCATCATGAGGTAATGCTAAGATATCCTTCAGTGGCATGCCTCCTCTTAGTATTGGTTATCATTATGTTTATCTCTAGATCAATTAAGGCCTTGATTAGAGATTTTCATCTCTTTGTATAAGATATGTCATATGCATACCAGTGAAAACTTTCTAAGGTGAGCTAGGACATTGTAATCAACTCGCTTGGTCCTCTTAAGAATATCCATGGAGCATCACTATCTACACTAAACCAATGACTTGTTTACCCTTATCTATGCTATAGGAGGTAGAACTTTGCCATGCATAGGTTGACTTAGTGACTTCTTGGAATGATGAGCTTGTGAAAGTTTTACCTACCCATTTAACATATATCCTATGGGATCCTTAGAGTCTGTTGACTACAAGTCAATCTCAAGAGGTGAACTTGATTGATTTAGAGAAGGATAGTCTGACTCTAAATCAAATAAAAAGGATCATAACTACTAAATCTATTATTTTTATTTAGACTCAGAGAGATTTGAATAGGAATAAAATCAAGAGCATGAAAAGTGGATAATATATAACTATAATTCTTCATTAATTTCTTTTTGGGTAGAGGTACATGACATAAATAAAGTAAAGTAACTGGAGTAAGGGATTTAGTGCCCTTTTTCTTAGATATAATGCTCCTGTCGATAGAAGAGGAGATACTAGAGGTAAGTCATTAGAGAGTATTATTATGGCTACCTACTATCCAAGTATGGTGATTCAGCCGCTAATATCACCCTCCTAGTTGTCCTTGCAACTAGCAAACCTTCCTTGGTGTTAGAGGTTTGAGCTACTGCACTTGTAAGGAAAGCTTGATCTAAAAATGATCTTATTATTGATTAGATCCTAACCTTATTAGTCTTAAGATAAGTATCCTCAAGGATTACTCTAACAAACTAGAAGGTTGTTCTAATAAGTATTCTTTGAGATAAATTTCTCAACTTATGCACTTTAGTCCTAAAAGTGATAATTAAACTCTGACATGGCCCAACATGTGATGGTAAGGTAAATAGCTAGATCATTGCTCTGCCCACTTCCTCCACCTCAGGCTTTAGTAATAAAGTCAAGTTTCTTTTAAGATTCTAAAGATTTTTCAACTACCTTTGAATTAAATAAGGCTTATTCAATATCACAAGAGTATGGAAATCTACAAGATGGATATCCTAAACCCTAAACCTAAAACCCCAATCAAAACCCTAAGTCAAACCATAAACCATAAACCCTAAATAAAGAAAACCCTAAACCCTAAACCCTAAACCTTAAAACCTAAAACCTACAACCTAAAACCATAAACTCAAACCCTAAACCCTAAACCCTAAACTAACCCTCTAAGAATGTAACTCAGAACTCTCAACTAGGCTCAGCCTAGATCTAAATAGGCAATGAGGTGGTGATTATCATAGTGGTGGTGGGGATCTAGATTCTAGTGGATATGAGGTTGGTTGGAGAAGTGGTGGTTATGGATAATGGGAGGTTACAACCGTGGTGGCGGATAAAGAGATCTTGATATGAATGGGAGATCCAATACTGAGAGGTGGTGATGGTTCCATAATAGAGAAACTTAAGAATGATTGATCTGATTTGCAGCTTATGAAACTGTGTCTTTATAGTAGAATCATCTTTACTTATCTAGCATTTTAGATTTACTCTAATGGTTCTTAATTTTTATCTTTGCCATCGTTTGCATCTTAGAAAACTTAGGGTGCTACTTGGTTCATGAAAATGAAAAGAAAAAATCTTGAATCTTAATTTATTATCTGTTAAAAAAATAAACCATAAACCTTAAACCCTAAACCCTAAACTAAAACTTAAACCCTAAACCTAAAAGAAAAATCCTAAACCCTAAACCCTAAACCCTAAACCCCAACACTAAACCCAAACCTACAACTCTAAACCCCAAACCTAAACCCCAAACCCCAAACCTAAACCCTAAACCCAAATCTCAAACCCTAAAACCTAAACCTTGAATAAAGATGTCATTAGGAGTAGATCTAAAGAATGACCTAATTCTATCATTGTTATGGTAGCTAAAGAAAATGTCTTCAAGAGACATTCCCTTGACTATTAGAGATTTGAATACCTTGAACTGTAACCCTAAATCATTTCATTATCATATTAAGTATAATGAAAGCCATATATTTGAGCATGTAGTGATGTGTTTTAGATGTTATAAGATGTTTTGAAATGTTTTAGTATATTATGGTATTGTGCTCTATATATGAATATAAATAATAAAATTTGATTTAATAAATAGATGATGAAATTTGTTAAATTTGTAGGGGAATTACATTGTAGTAACAAAGGTGTGCTACTCACTTATATAGTCTAAAAAAGTAAGATATGTTCAAAATAAATATTATATGTTGTAGCATAGTATAACATCATATATCATAATATATTATTCTACAATTTTAAATTCTTTTAGTATTTTACAATCATGCATAAGCCACACTAGCATTATTTATAAAATTTGATTTAGACTTCAAAATGGTAATTTGGCCAAATTCATAATTGGTAGAGCATGGCATCATAATATTGTTTTAATTTAAAATATGTGATAATGACTAAAATATATAGTTTTATTATTTTATTAATTTTATGATTTTTATCTTAAGCAATCCCTGGAAGTGATATGCAATATATAATATAATATGTTATAGTATTATAATATATGATGCCATAACATAATGTAGAATCAAGAATTATAGCATATTATTGTGTATTACTACTTATTATTTAGCATATTTTAGTTTGTTATTACATGATGTAGTAGAGTTTGTATTGGCATAATTCATAAAAAAATTTAATTTATAGGCTAGATGAGATTTGGCCAAATTTAAGGTAAGCTTTAAGGAACATCATTGCTATGGTGTCATTTAATCAAAATATTAGAATTTTGCATACAAAATAAATGTTCATTTTTCATCCAAATTTTATAATTTTTTCTTAAAGTGATTCATTTTAAGGTTTAATGTAAGATAATATATTATGAAAACATATTAAAATATAATATACATAATAGTATAACTTCACATATATATATATATATATATATATATATATATATATATATATATATGAATGTAGTGCTATGTTACTAAATGTTATTGTACATTTTAGTATGTTTTACTTTTGTTATAATTTGGGTCAAAAAAACAAAATGTTAATTTAAAGGTTGAGATGGAAGGATTTGGCCAAATTCATGGCCTGCACCAAGAAGAAACATGAAATTTTGCTATTTTGCACCATTTCTAATTGAAAATTAACAATTGTACGTCTAAAATAAACATTATTCAGATTTTGAGAAAATTTTGTTATTTATTCCTTTTAAGTGATTCTAATAAGGTGTACTGTTAGACAATATATTATATTATAGCAAATTATAATATAACATCATATATTATAATATAATATAGTGTGTTAATTAAAATAATATGTTTTGCATGATATTGTATAGTTAGTTTAAGCTTGCACCATCACAAATCATAAAATGTTGATTACAATGTTAAGATGATGTAATTTGAACAAATACATTGTTAAGATTTTGGTTGAAGTATTAATGGCCTGCATAAGATAAGAAATAAGATTTGATGAGAATTCTAGGTCAAGGACATGGAGGGAGATCTGCTAGGGGATCACACATGCATTGGACATGACATATGAGGGGTCCATGTCGAGGCATAGAAGGAGATCTAGGGATAAGTTTGAATTTGATTTGATTATATGATCAATGGAAAGAAAATCCTTAGAGATAAGAATCTATAATCCAATAGGTATTAAGATCAATTAACTTTAATTTTTTTATTTTAATTGGAGGCATATCTAGAGATCTAGGCTCAAGCCCGGGGATGTATATGAACCTTCCAGGGAAGTGTTGCTATCCAGGGATTTGGATTTGAGTTTGATTTCATAGATTTTTTGGGGATGTATCCACTGGGAGAATAGTTTGGTTGGATTTCTTTGATTTAGACTCATAGGGAGTTGGTTTAATTTGGTTCCATGAGGTTGGTTTTGAATTTGATTTATTTTCTTGACTTGTTTATATACAATTTGGGGCTCCACTAAGGGTGTAATTTAACTCCACTAGGAAAATCGATTTGGTTTAATTTAATTTGAGTTAATGTATGGACCTTGTCGGTGTGTGATGAACCCACAAGGGGTTATATCATCTTGACCTACATGTTGCAAATCCAAAGGGATAGTCACCATGGGGGAGATAGCCAACCAAAGGGGTTGTTTTTGTGCAATAGTGCTAGAAGAAGGCAAGACTTACATCTTCCAAAAGTGAGGAACAACCATTGGGGTGACCTGGATGCACAATAAAGACCAACCTAGGGACCGAGTGAATGCCATTGGGGACTTATGTCAACTCTAGTAAGATTAATTTTATCTTTTTTTCATGTGATTTGATATGGTTTATTTAGTTTAGTTTAATTTCAAATTGAGGGCATATCTACTGGGATGTGAGCTGGTCAAATTTGATAGATTTAATTTATGGACAATGTCAATGTGTGATGAAACCATTGAAGGGGCTATATCGACTTATCTCTCGATTTACAAATCTAAAGGGATAGTCTCGTCATGGGGTGAGCTAGCCAACCTAAAGGGTTTCCTTTGTGCAACGACAGGTTAGGAAGAAGGCGTAGACTTACATCTTCTAAAGAAATGAATAACTACTGGACTGGTAGCACAATAAAACTCTACTATTGAGTGAATGCCACTGGGGACTTATATCAACTCAAGAGTTGTCGTGATTCTATAGGGAGTTCTAGACATTTAAAGATAAGGATTGCTTAGAAAAGGTACGCTAGGGTGTCATCCTAATCCACAAGTGAATATATATTTTGTTTATAAGTTTGCATGGACCATGTGCAGGGACCACACTAAGGGGCTATGTTGACCTTAACGACCTAAGATGGACAGAATCTACACATCTACAAGATGGATTCTCTAACCATAAAGATGGTTACTAGGAAAGGGGAACTATCCAATATGATAGTAACCTAGGTAGTGTCTAAATGGGGTCGTAAAAAATGTGATCCAAATATAGGGTCCATGGAGGCATTGCTAGGCATTATCCCAAGCCCCGAAAAGAAAGCTTATAGGTGTAGGACCAACTCGAGAAAGCATAAGGACTTACATCTACCATGAGTTGTGTATCTTACGTTGTGAGAACCAACCAAATTAAGGTGTATCCATCATCATGAGTGGTGTATCCATCAACATAATGAGAACCAACCAACCTAAGGTGTCTGTCAGTATGCTGCCATCAATCTGGAAAGAAAGCATGTAGGCTTACAACTTTTCAAGCTATATTGATGATCATAATAGTCTGTCATCGGTGGGACATATACTATCTGACCTAGAGCGACTATTAAGCGAGGAGCCCCGTGGAAGGACTGGATCTAGACTTGAAGCATTTAAGAGGGAAGGAGCTACTAGGGGACTTATCCTAAACCTCAAATATACTCGACCCAATAAGTGCAATGGCTAATCAAGAAAAAAGCATAGTAGACTCACATCCTCTTAAATGAAGCCAACATGAAGTAGCTGCCATAGAAGGCCTACCAAACTAACAAGGAGCTTATCGCTGGGCCAAGAAGGAAAGTGAGGACTTACATCCTCCAAAGTAAGAAGACCACTAGGGTGACCACCAACAGGTAGCACTTCATCCCCGACCTAGAGCAGAAGTGAGTGCTAAGGGTGTTATCTCAACTTAGCAGAGATAAAGATATGTGCTTGTTTTATATGTTTATATGTAATTTGTATTTATGTTGTGTCATTGAAAGATAAGACACCGCTCGAGATTCATACACCTACCCTAAACAAATCGTGTGATTCAAACAAGAATACTTTCAACATGGAAGAGATTGAATTCAAAATAGAATTTTCATTGATGATAATTATTTTAAACATGATTTATAATATTTCTTTAAGTAGAGATTGATTGGAAGCATTGGGCCCTCTCTTATGATTAATAAGTTGATAAGATCCTCTGGTAGGCCTTCTATGGAGAAAGGGCCTTCCCAAGTGGGTTCAAACTTGCCTCCCATCTTATGATAGGCAACAATCAATCTCCTTAGAACTAAAATAAGCTCTCCTACTTGAAAAGCTCTAAGATGGATCAATTTGTTGTGAGCTTGAATCATTTTAGATTTGTACAACTCGTGGTTTTGGCATGCCTGCAGGCATCTCTTTTCTAAACCTTTGAGCTTTTCTAATAGTAACTTGTCATTCTTCTCTGTTGTGATCATGCTACCCACAACTATGCTTAGTGATGGGAGTTGGACTTCTAATGGTAGAACGACTTGAACCCATACACTAAGGAGAAAGGAGCAGCTAAGTTGAGTTCTATATGTGGTGTATGCCCAAGGCTTCAACTAACGCTCATGCCACCGCTGCTTATTATCGAGTGTCTTTTTAGTATTTGGATGAGAGTTTTGTTGAAGGCTTCGCTAATGCTTTGACCTCGGTAGTTGATGGTAGAATATCTCTAATCTATATTGTGTCTGCAAAGTTGTTGATCTTAGTGCTCTTGAATGCAATATCATTATCAAATATAATTTATCGAGGCACTCCGAACCTATATACGGTATGGTTCCTAAAAAACTAGAGCACATGCTGAGCTATGACCTCTCTGAGCGCAATCACCTTCTCCCATTTTGAAAAGTAGTCAGTAGCAGCTAAGATAAACTGATGACCCTTGGAAGAAGGAGGATCAATCAGACCCACTATGTCGCACTTCAGAATGGCGGCCATGAGGCCAATGTAGGATGTAGAATGTTGGTGGTTGGTGTAGGACCACACCGTATTTGACATTGGTGGCATCGCTAATCGTATCCATGTAATCTTTGATCATCGTGGCTGGTATCCTAGTCTTGATCTTGGCTTTCATCGATTGAGTTGCTCCACATAATCTCGAGTGTACCTTAGTCATGATTTTATGAGCTTCATGCTTGTCTAAATAATATAACCACATATGATGAAAGATCAGGTACAAGACCATCCACAAGAGCATGGAAAGTGCTCTACTTCATCTGATGGCTTGACTTCTCTTGAGGTATTTTGTCTTATTTAAGTAATCCATGAATGGTTTCCACCCAACTCCTCGTCCTTCTTGGCAATGGCAACCTCCCCTTCAAGAGAGTACTATTTGATGAGTTCAATATCAATAAGGGATAAAACTTGTCTATTTTGGACCTTTATTGATATGGATCATCCTCCGGACATGCCAACTCCTTAGCAAGCTTTGCTAAAGTATATGCTACGGCGTTCTCTCCTCGAGGAATCTTATAAATGGTAACCTCTGGGATTTGGACCAATAACTCTATGATATACTTATTATAGTGATGGAGCATGGGCTTTATAACCTTAAAAGACATAGCAGTTTAGTTGATAACTAGCTGAGAATCTCCAAAAATGTTGATGTTTTGGATGCTTAGAGTAATGACTAACTCAATCGCAATCAATCATATTCGCTTTGTTGTTGGTGCAAGGATTGGATAGATGATATGAAGAATCTCATAACATCAGTCAAGTTAAGATATTCCCCCCTATTTTTTCCTAGAATAGTAGATTGTGGTTCTTCTCCTCTTTGAGAGGAAGTTGCACCATCAAAGTACATCTCCCAGCTGTGAATGCTAGCATGCCCTAAGTTCATGATTTGTTCATCAGGGAAATATTCACTAAGCAGAGAGTCAACAAGAAGTGGGTGTACTGCTAAGAAATTTGCTAGCAGTTTTCCATTCACCGCATAGAGGGGTATGAAGGTAATGTCAAACTGTGAGAGGATCATGGACCATCATGCCAACTATCTGGATAGCATCGGCCATGTCACTAGATACTATAGTGGATTGCTCCTAGAGATTAAGTTCACCTTATGAGGAAGCATGTAGTGTTGTAGCTTTTGGATGCAAAGATTAAAGCTAGACAATGCTTCTTAATGGGTGGATAATTAGCCTCAGCAGGGATTAGACAGCGTCTGAGGTAGTAGAGAGCATTTTCCATCCCCTCATCATTGGCTTGGGCCAACAAAGCACCAAAGGAGTCATCTAACACAATAGTGTAAAGTGTGAGCGGCTTGCACAGGATAGGGGCTACTAGAACCCATGGTGACATCAGGTAATGCTTGATTCCTTCGAAGGCATGCTCACACTTATCATCCCACTTAAAATTAGCATCTTTTTTGATAAGTGCTGAGAATGGTTGACATCTTTTCGATAGGTTGGATATAAAACAACTTAGATATGCCAACCACCCTTATAATGATCTAAGTTGAGTTAAAATTTTAGGGGGTGACATTTCTAATACCACCTTGATCATCTCTAGATCAATTTTGATTCCCTGGTGTCAGACAACAAACAAAAGGAATATCCCTGAAGCTACACTAAATGCACACTTTGGGTGTTCATTTTGAGGT
>JAKCPB010000055.1:0-121163 GCA_021442155.1 Cymbidium sinense
GTGATAATGATATTAAGGAAATGGGATAGAATCGCTCAAAGCTCAATCACATCCTGGCGATGCAAGTATGAGCATCCGGACTTCAGCAGAAGGGTTACATCACAGGAGCAACTACCAAAGGAAGTGAGATCGTCACCGCCATCATAGCCAACAAACCTGAGAGAAGGCAAAATCCGCTTGTTGATCGATAAGTGAGCTTTATAACCTCAAAAACCTAATCAAGCTCATCTCGATTAAGACACCATCCCAATAGAATATATCGCTGCACAAAAGGCCCTGTGAAACCCTCCCCTTATAAATGACCTTGGGATAGCAAGGTAAGGTAAAGCATTGTATTTCAGCAGTGGTATGTAATACAAACATCCAAACTACGCATCCAAGAATTGCATTTAGAGCAAAGACTACCAATAAGAGCATTCATGGGTGCCATATAGGTAATTCAGTTCATGAATCGAACCAGATAGGAGAACAGTTAATAATCCAGTGAGAATATCATCATCAGCTGATGATATCATCAACCACAAGCAGCAAACAGGGAAATAGCTATTCACGGCCAGGACGGCTTTTTCCAACCGAAAGATGAGAAGGCAGCATAACCAACATATTAAAGAAATGAAAGCCCAATTTAACCCAAAGAATCATGCGATAAAATGCAACAAGGTATATATGCGCACAAATGTAACAACTAACCAAAGTATAAACCCAGCAACTAACCAAAGTATAAACCCAGCTAATGCACTTAGAGAATTCCCATATGAATATTCCATAGATCGCAGCCACAAGTTAAGAAAAAAATTTTAGAGTCTAGATTTGTGCCATAAGCGTAAAAAATGAAAGCCCAACTCAACCCAGCAATCATGCAAAGTGACAAATTGCAGCAAGGTAATATGTGCCACAGCCAAATGTAACAACTAACCAACGTATAAACCCAGCAAATGCACTTAGTGCTGCAATTCCCATATGAACTAGTAGGAACAGCAGCCACCAGTTTCCAGAAAATTTGTATAGATCTGCAGTTCCAAGCAGATTCGCAGCCATAAGCAGAAATATTTTTCAGATAATTCATATCAGAAATCGATCCAGATAATAGGACAATATAAGCACTATAAGCACCAAAGAAGAATTGCATCCACAAGCAAGAACCGATTACAATTACTCACCAAAGATAACTTTTCCAAATGTGGATTAGAAAACAAAAAACCCATGCATGATAAAAAAACAATCCAGAAATCTTTCATAGAAAAGGGCTGCAAGGCCTAACGCAATGCATCCATTTGTAACAAACAACCCAAAAAATTATCCAGAAATATCGTTTAGAGTAGCAGTTCCAAGCAGCAGATAGGGCTGCCATACAGGAAATCCAGATCAAAATTAACCCAGGGAACAATACAGATATTCCCTCCGCCACAATAACATCAAACAAAAAAAAATTCCATAAATCGAGATATTCACGTGGCCAATAGTCCAGGTAGATCTACGAATGAAAAGAGGCAACAATGCTTAATGGGGACCTAATAGTAAAACAATATATATATATATATATATATATATATATATATATATATATATATATATATATATATATATATATATATATATATATATATATATATATATATATATATATATATATATGAGCCTATATTCTTCAAATATGTATTTAATTCAAACTCTCTTTTGATAAAGAGATAAGAGCTTTCATGATACTAATTATTGATCTACAACAAATGGATTAATTAACTCACCTTCGAATCCAATATGACTCAATAGAGTCTTTGTTTACCCAATGCTAAATTAACCCTAATTAGACCTAATCAATGGATAATACTGAGTTCTTAAGATTCTAAATTACTAGTGGACATAAATCAACATAGCATAATTCTAACTAACCCACATAGTCTTAATTATTTTGGCTTAATAAGCAGAATCCAAGCTACTAATTAGTATAAATTAAAACACAAATGTAACTCTTTAATTGAGAGTTACTCAAATATGTTCTAAATATAAATAAACCTAAGACCTTAATTATTTCTATTAAAATTATTAGCCCATGGAATAAACAAAATAAACCCTATTTGAATCATGCATTTCAGTTAGGATGAATATGCGAGAAATAAAAAATAAATTTTATTTATAAACGTCTCATCAATTTATTTTGGCTTACATTCAACATGTGTTCCCTCGTTTGACGGGCTGCCATTATATCTTAATTTATTAATTTTTTTTTTTTGGAAAAATTAAGGGCATAGCCCAATTTCATTCCAATAGTATAAAGACAAAATAAAAGTTACAATGATCAAAGATAGACATAAGACAATAGCATAGTTACAACAAAATTATCAAAAGGGACTCAGATCAGTAGTATCTAAGACAACAAACATAGAGGTGATGGAGAAGATCTCAAAATGCAAGCATGCCGCCATCCAGGTTAATCAACAAAGATAGCAACCATCAATTGAATATTAGAATAATTAACGCATCCAAAACCAAAAAAACTTGTGTGGGACAAGAAAACCAATCGAGAGCACAGAAATAATCCAGAAATGAATCCAATTTCCTCCAAAACATAATAGCTAAAAAGAAGAGTCATTGTGACCAAAAATAATCAGCCAAAAAATCGTAAAGGCCAAAAGACAGAGCAGCATCCATATCAAGAGCTGGGCAGCAAGCATCCGCTGATAGCCCAATCAGCACTACCATTCGAGAGGATGCAAACAAAACAACCGCGTCCAGTAATAATCCAAAGAATAAGCATCCTAGCTATAATTAAAATAACTTTGCGGTTCTTAAATGCAAACAAAATCATCCATCACCTCAATTGAGAGCTCGAGATCATCATTGTCGACCAAAAAAACCAAACCCATCAAAGCATTATAGGATAATATCAAGCATAGTCCCTCCAAAGATTGTATATATATAAAGCTTCAACCGGATATCGAGCGACCATATCAAGAGCTGGGAAGCAAGCATCCATTGATAATCCAACAGCACGGCCATTCGAGAGGATGCAAACAAAATAACGGCGTAAAAATCCCAAAAGAACAAGCATCCAACTATAATTTAAATAACGGTTGACCATAAAAGCAAAACGTAAATCATCCATCACCTCAATTGAGAGCTCGAGATCATCATTGTCCAGCCTTGACCAATAAAAACCAACCCAGCCAGCAAAAACAACAAAACAAGCATTATAGGATAGAGTATCGGAAATTAAGCATAGTCCCTCCAGCATTGCAATGTATGTAAAGCTTCAACCGGCCAAGCTTCCTTAAATTTCCACCTTCTTAATTTATAAGAAACATCGGATCGTATATGATTTTCCAACCATTCAAATATATTTTCTGCATTTGTATGGAACCTATGGTTTCTTTCTTTCCATATACAAGTTATCGTAATAGCCACAATAAGATAACATAATCTAGCCATAATATCATGATAAATGCTGCTAATATCACTAAGAAGTTGAGGTAAAGTAGTTGGCAAAAGGATGTAATTACCACATGGAAGTAATTGTCTAACCATCTTCAGAGATAATGGACATTCAAAAAATAAATGAGCATGAGATTCCAATTCAACATTGCAAAACAAGCATAACCGGGTAACACCCAACCCTCTGATTGCCAGCATATCCGATGTTTTAAGACCTTTATTATATGCCATCCAACAAAAAAGAGCAAAGTTTAAGGCATTACCTTTGAACCATATCTCATGGGCCCAACTTACCATAGGTTGTAATTCAAAAAGAGTATTCAGAATGCTAGCAGATTTCAGAATCGAATCTGAGAAACAAATCTGCAGCTTGGGTAGTAAAAAGATTAGTCAAAAGGTTATAACAATCTGCTGAAAACCTTTGAATACCCATTGGAATAGATAATGATCCTCCACTGAATAGATCCTTGAGCAGAGCTTTTTCAGGTTTATCAAACAACCTAAAGCATTCATGTCCTAATAGTTCAACTAATGAAGAACCCTTGCACCAGGGATCAAAGAACAAGGACAATGTAGAGTTTTCACAAATCAACTCAATTTTATTCATGTAAAGATTAGCTAAATGCTTTAGCTCTTTCCACATAGGAGAGATTCTACCTGAACCAGATTTCCATAAGGAAATATATTTGCTTTTACACCATTGTGCAAAAGGAGATGTTTGATTTAGAATTTTCCACAAACTTTTATTTTGCATGGACATGAAGAGTATCATAGTGTACCCTATACCCTCTATTTCGGGCATTGCGTTTTGGTCCGAAAATTATGTGCGTTTTGGATTCCCCATTGTGATAGAAATTGGCCATAATAGAAGAAATTCTCTTAAGGATGCATTTGGTAAAGGAAGGATAGTTAAGATAATTATTCAATTGATATCTTCCCCAAAGGATAGCATTACTTTCGTCGGTGAGCCATAGTTGAAGCTTGTCAAAGATAGGATTGAAATGATAGGATTTAAGACCAAGATATTTGAGAAAGAGCCAACATTTATATTAAGCATCTCCCAAAAAAGGTTGTAAGAATGATTAGATTTGGAAACAAATTAATGATTTTCCATTGTTGATTTCAAACCATACCCATATAACAACCTTATAACCATTTTAAAGCCATAATAGAACTATGACAAGCTTTTATCACCATCGATCAAAAGCAAATGAGAGGATAAGGTATTATCAAATGAGATAGGGGAGTTAACGCTCCTCAAAAGGCAAGAAAAAGAATCCATAGCTATTGTAAATAAAAAAGGGAGAGAGGGCACCGCCAGAGATTTGATGATTGAAAAACCTTTGATTTCTCCATTGAGTACAATAGAAAAGGAATATCATTGATGCATGCTTGGACCAATTGATGAATTTAGATGGGAACCCAATTTGAGCCATACGATGTAGCTGGGTTGATCATATTAAATGCTTTTCAAGGTCTATCTTTAGAAAGTAGTCGATCCTTTATTTTAGAAAAAAATCATAACTAATTTCATGAGCCATAGAGATATTATCGAAATGTCTCTACCCTTTATAAAATTGGATGGATGATATGGGGAATGACCGCTTGAGTCGGTTTTCAAAACTTTGGCCACTACTTTGTAAAAAAGTGAGATGGGCTTGTAATCGATAATGAGTTGGAGTGCTTGATTTTGGGGATAAGGGTGATTAAGGTATGCTTGAAAACTCTAGGTAATTTCCCCATGTTGAAGAAGTGATGAGTGAAGAAATTATTTCCAGTAGAAATGAAGAATTTAACATTGAAACCATCTACTCGGAGATTTATTTTCATTGAAGCTATGAAGAGCATCCAAAATTTCTTTATCGTGATGTTTTCCTCCAACCGCAACCTTTGGTAATTTTTGTTGGAATGCATAGAAGGCTCAAAATTGCTATGATGATTGAACAAATCAAAAGGAATCACATATTTCCTTAAATATTTCATCGTGGTCGAAGGAGTATCAAGACTTCTAATGTAATTGGTATTATATCTCTCTTGATAGAGTGTACAAAAATTTAATGTCATCATGACATATGTAAGCCAATGAGCTTTGCTCTTTGAAGAAACTTCATTTTTAATGAGCTCATTATATCTCTCTTTAATGTTCTTGGCTTCCATCAAAAGGTGAGTATTAAAAGGCTCTCTTTCCAACCTAATATGAATATCTTCTTGTTCGGCTTTTGTGGACTCAATTTGGGTGTTGAGAGAAGAAGAAACCCATCTTTGATGCTTAAGTAGAATTTTTGAGAGTTGAAGCTTTTTGGAAAGAACATAAATAGGATCTCCATTAACAAAAGATTTCCATCTAAATCATCATCAAGAAAGTTGTCATATTTGACCCAATAATTCTTGAACATAAATCTAGATGTAATATGAGGCTTATTGTCCATATATAGAATAAGGGAGAGTGATCGAGGAAAGAGGACCAGCCACCCTATAATGAGATGCCGGATATTGATCAATCCATTTCATGTTACAAAGGATTCTATCAATTTTAGAGTAAATAGGTCTATTGGTTTGTTGATTTGACCATGTGTAGTATAATCCACTTTAGGAGATCAATCATTCCACAATCATTTATGCAATCTTTGAAGTCCTAAAATTTGCTTGAAGCTAGTAAGTTTCCACGATTTTTCCTTGTTAGAGATAATACAATTGAAGTCACCAATGATGAGCCAAGGATAGTAGATGAGGCTTATTTCCATGAACTCCATAGGTCTTCTATCATACATATCATTGAAGCCATAGACAAAGGTGAGATATATTAACGATTGACCATGTGAGCTGAGAGAACCATGAATAAACTGGGCAGAAACGGAGATAGTGTGAAATGAAGTGGTGTTTGAGTTCCATTTAATCCAAATTCTGCCCCCCGGACTACTTTCAAAGTTGTTTGAGTTACCTTCATAGTTGAACAAGGAAAATCTATTTAAAGATTGATTGTCCAGAGAAGATGAGATCTTAGTTTCAAGAAGACAAAGGAGATCAAGTTGAGAGTCCCTGATAATCCTTTTGCAGTCATTTAGCCTTCCTTCAGCTAGGAAACCTCTGACATTCCAGCATTTGAGGGGTCTTGAAGCCTCCATTTTGGTTATTAGGGGGCTTGGAACCTTCAGCATTTGAGGGGTTTTTATTAGGAATTTTGGCTATCAATTGATCTCTGAGAATTTGCTTTCGGGTAGGGAAGGCTACTGTCAGAACTCCCAGAGTAGAGCAAGAGGGTTCAGAGTGTGATGTAATTTCTGGATCCATATTTGTATTATCAGCATTTTCCTCCAATGGTTGTGAGGAAACTGGGAGCTAGTTGAGATCATTGAGAGTCAGGCTTAGGCCCTGAATATGTTGGTCAAAGGCTGGAATTGGAATCAAGTTGGAATGGTTGTTCAAGGCCTCAGGATTAGGCAATAGTGCTGGGACTTGGTTGATAGATTGTGGTTTAATAGTCTGGGAGGGCAACAGCGTTGGAGGCTTTCTATTTGGGTTGTTGGGACAAGTGTTATCTTCATGTGAGAAAGACTTACACTTTGAGCAAGCTTTGGGTTTCCAATCATAAACAACTTCTCTTTTATACCATTGAGGTTTAGCAAGATTGAATCGCAATGGGAGGATGGGTTCACGGACACAAATCCTAGCAAAAGTGACTCGAGATTTGGAGGCGTTAAGTTGTCTAGAGGGATTCCCACCATACTGCACTTTGAGAAACCGACTCATTCCAACAGAGTGGAAGGTTTGGCAATTTAATCCATAATGGAATGTGCTCTTTGGAAGGCCTAAAATTCCATGACCATTTTTGGAAAATGAATGATCTACCGTTTAATAAACAAGCTCCTTGATTCCAGACCAAGTTATAATCTTCTTGACATATGAATTTGAATAAGAAAAAATCACCTTCCATGGTAAGAAGTTCCAATTCTCCTTAAACTTCCATTTCTTATGGACAAAGAGAAGAAGGTGCCATAAAAGGTCTTTTACCAATATCATGAATCAAAAGAGGCAATCTTTCCGACCCTCTAAAGTTCATTTGACTTCAGTTAGAGGACAAAATTTGAACAAGTAGATCTTTCCACATTGGAATAGATGGGAGAGGTAGGTTTGGGGAGGAGCTACAGATGGATTGGAGTTAGAGGATGGCTAGTGGGTGGAAAGTGGTTGATCAAGCCATATAAAGAAAAGGAAGGTGAGACCTCAAAAAGGCACAAGAGAGGAGAAAAAAAAAAAGTTACCTGTGTCGTTTGGAAAATCGGGTCTGCCATCTCCTTTCTCGAGCTTTCTCATGCGACACACTTCGTAATCTTTCTTTCACATTTTGGGGCAGTTCTTTTTTCCAACGTGGAATTACATGTGCTACTCATGCTCTAGGCCCCACCTCCTATATATATATATATATATATATATATATATATATATATATATATATATATATATATATATATATATATATATATATATATATATTATATTAAAATATTATATATATTAATATATTTTATATTATGATATGAATTTTCTTAATATGATATATATATTATATATATATATATGATTTTTATATTAAAAATAATATATATATATATATATATTTTATTATATAAATATATATATATATATATATTTAATATATATTTATATATATATATATTTTACAATTATGATTTGACTATATATATTTTTCTCTAATTAAATAATAATTAAATTAAAATGTTATTTAATAATAATATGATTATTATCAAATTTTAATTATTTAAATAATTTTGTTTATACAAATAATTTAAATATATATTTTTACTACACATCAATTGAATTTATAAGACTTAATTAAAATTGAAATGGCATAAAATATTTTATATTTGTTAATATCAAAATTTTGTTTTATAAAAAAATGAAAGTTTGAATTTATCTTATGTTACAAAATAATATTTTGATTAATATTTTATAAAATGGAAAAAATAAGATAATTAATTAAAATATTATAATAATTAAATATTTGTATAATTATTAAAATAAAAATAAATATTTTAAATTCCTAAAAATTTCGGTTTCATCTAGACCACAAGTACATCAAGCGCGCTTTAAGTTCTCGGTCTTCCTTCCGCCACTTCATGCACAAAGAGCCGTCGTCAATCATTAATTAAGAGTAAAAGATAAGGACTAAAGACAAATTGCAGGTAAAAGAATTTTCCAAACATGGACAATTAACTTACTTTTATATTTATTCGTCTTGACGTAAAATATTGATAAATTTAAATAAAATTTTAATTAATATAAAATTTTTGTTATATTAATAAAAATGTTTTCATATTAACACTATCAACTATCCAGCTAGATTGCTCTATAAAAAGTTTAAATAATATATTGATTGTTATGTGCTAGAAAATATATGATGATAGGTATAATTAAAATTTTACCTCAATGAAAATATCTAGTGCACAAATGGTTAAAAGTGATGAGTGACACCAAAATTTTTATTTGGAAAAATCTATAAGAGAACTGAAAAGGAGGAATAGCTCTATCGAAATAATTTAGTATATATATCAAAAGATACAATGTTTTACTCTTCTTTTTGAGGGGAGAAGATAGGGATATAAAATTTGAAATGCATATTTATCTTTTATTGATAAAAGTTAATCACAATATAAGAATAAGATCACAAATTTATGATTATAGTTATAAAGAGATTGATCAATAATATAATGTACACGATAAGTATGGTGTTGGTTGGTGCTTGATAATACCTTAAGTTCTTATTTCTCATTGTAACTATTTAAAAAATTTTAGAAGGGATATTTTGATAAATTTAGCTAAAAACTCAAAATGCTCCAAAAGATGGTTCATATTAGTTACCTTGATCAGTATTTAAGTGCCCTAATAACAACATATTTGAGTGATCGTGATTTTAGAATGATATATCATTGATATATACATAATCATGAGAATAACTTGATACATTACAAAATTTGTTACCTTAGGGCAACATTTTAAAATAAGGATTAAAAATCACTATTAATAATATGTCATAATGTAGCAATGATTTTGTTGTAATTTATTTTCTAGAACAAACGACCATGGAAAGGTAGAAGAAAGAAAAATTGGAGAAAGGGTCGATGGAGAAAGAAACAGAAATAAAATAATTTTTTATTTTTTTATATCAACTTTACAGAATGTCCCTACTTATATATACTAGAGGCAAAATATAGAAATAATAGAGAAAAAAAATCAAGAATTACAAAGAAGTAAATTAAGGTTTAGACTGTAAAAAATCTAATACTCCATCTCAAGATGAATAGTAAATATTCTTGATGTTCATCTTGCATAAAAGTGCATTCAATGTAGATGAAGGCAATGCTTTAGTAAACATATATACTAGTTGGTGTTCAATATATTGACACAAGTTTGATTTGGCCATCTTCAACCTTTTCAAAAACAACATGATAATCTACTCTATGTGTTTAGTACGTTCATGAAATGTTGGATTTGTAGCAATGTGAATAGCTGGTTGAATATCACAAAATAATAAAGCTAGTGAAAAGTGCTTGATAGTTTTGTCAGCCAAGTTATTTTGCTTGAAGTTGTAGCCAAAACACAGTACTCAACTTCACTGGATGACTAGACACCGTCAGCTATTTTGCATTCTATGATATCTGGGAATTGTTGAAGAATTTACAAAAAAATGTAACATATTTGTGTGTGTTAGGGCATGCTCCCTAATCTACATCAGAAAATGCTTTCAGTTGATAACAAGGAAGAGTAGAGAAAATAACTCGTGTTCAGATATTCCTTTTAAAAATTGAACAAGATGATGAATAACATTCATGTGTGGAGTTCTTGGTTTGGCCATGAATTGGCTTAATTTATGAACGACAAAGGTTATATATGGGCGAGATAAAGTAAGATATAAGAGCCACCCAATTAATTGTCTATCTTGGGAATGGTAGAAGATAAGTTCCCCATCAATGACATTTAATTGATTTCTAGGATCCATACGAGTTTTTAAGGGTTTTCTAGTAAGAAATCAAGTATCTTCAAGAAGCTAAAGAGTATAGTGACATTCAGATAAATTGATGGAGCACCTTAAGATCTTCCCAAATTTCATGGGTAGTCTCAAGGTATATAATACTTATAGATATCTCCTTTAAAATAGAATTTATTAATGCAGAAAAAATTATATTATTATTTCTTATCAATGAGAGAAGGAGATATGAATTAGTCCCATTAGGTTTAATAATACTGCCATCAATAAATTCTTGCTTATTTTTGGAGATAAAGCAATCATCATAGCTCTATTCCATGATGCATAATTATTTCCTAAAAGAATTTGAGAAATAAGAGCAATAGCTGGGTTGTTTGAATGATGCAAATAATAAGGTGAATGTGGATCATTGATATCCATATTAGCAACCCTAATAAGAGAAGAAAGGAAGGAAACTTATTCTTGATTCCCAAAATTAGGGAAAGAGACCGAAAGGGGGACGTAAACTTATTCTTGCTCTGATACCATATTGTGATCTATTTTCTAGGACAAAGCAATCATGGAAAGGTCGAAGAAAGAAAAATTGGAGAAAGAGTCAATGAAGAAGAAAACAAGACTAAAATAAAATTTTGTTTTCTATATATTTGCTTTATAGAACGTTAGACACAAAATATAGAAATAATAGAGAAAAAACTCAAGAACAATAAAGGAACTAAAGTTAAAATTGTAAAAATCTAATAGATTTCAACCTCCTCTAATATAAGCTTTTTTTATCATTACAACAATAATCAACAATTTCATCTATGACTAATTACAAGTGTTTAAATTGATTCTATGTAATGGCATTTTAAAACCTACTATAAACTTATAATGGGTTTAATTATTGTACAACTCATATCAATTATAATAATTAAACCCTTGATCCTTTCCCACTTTCAAATCATTTCATTGGCCTTCTACAATTTTACTTTACCAAACTATTCTCTCATTGGTTATGGCTTCTTACTTTTTGTTGGTTTGTCCAGACAAAAATCTTCTCCTTACAAAAAAGATCTCAATCATATGTTTGAAAACTCATCCAATAATACACACATTTTGATGCAATTTTCAAATTAATTTTTTTTAAATGAATTACAATAGTCAATTTTATCAACTTTACATTAAAATTATATTTTAGATAAGATAAATCTAATGACACCAAATATAATCTAATTTGAGTTCAAATGAGCTCAAATCAAGTATTCAAAGTATACTTAAAATTTTTGTGATACTAATTAATGAGTCAAATTATCTTTAAATTTTACATACTTCCAATCAAATCAAGCATTTCAACAAAAAATTTTTTGTAAATTTGAGCTACTTAATTTGAGATCATTGAGGTACCTAAATGCTAAAAAATCTCATCAAATTAATCAATATAACCTATTACATGAAGTGTTTTAATTTTTTTGTTAAATTTATCAAAATGTCCTTTTTAGAAGTTATAATTAGACTTCTATTCTCTACATAGAGGGCAACTATACTTGAGTTTGGAGATAGCTTAGAGATCTCAAGAATTTTGGATCTTTACTTAATGATAAAGGCCAACCTCCACCTAGAGTGCAAACAAGTCGAGCCTTGTTTGAGTCACTTTTTGCTTGAGCTTGAGCTTGATTAATTAATCAAATTTGAGCTTGAGCTTGAGCTTTATTTGGAGAGTTTGAGCTGACTCACGAGATAGTTCATCTAGGATGAAAGAGATAAAATAATTCTAATTCAAATACTTGTTATGATAAAAATGACAAAAAAAAAACCAATTAGAAATCAATTGATATAAGAGAATGATATATAATTTTAAATATATTTTATTAATTTTATACTTAACTATTAAATTATGTTATATTTTAAGTATATTTTATTAATATTTATTAAATGAGCTAGTTGAACTAGTTGAATTAGGATTGGCTTGAGCTTGATTTGTTAGTTCATTGAGTTTGGCCCATGAGTTAGTTACTCACAACAACCCTACCTCAATATATAATCACTATAATCTGATTGTCATCACCTAACTATTATTACTCAACAACTATTGTCTAGCAATCACCACCCAACTTCCCTCATCTGGCAATTATGTAGTCGCCATCACTATCGTCCAATAAACTTTGCTAACTACAATCTTCACCTCCATCATTATTATTATAGTCAAAGAAGAAATAGCAATATTTGAGTGCACAATTTATAATTCTATCTTCTCCAAACAAAGAGAAGAGTGGATCTTTGTAATCTAAATCAATATAGTATAGTGAATTATTTTTCTAGGTCAAACTCAATGATTTTTTTTTTCATTCATAAAAATTAGAGGCACTATTTAAGGCGGTGACAGTGATGCAGTCCAAATCACACCACGAAAGTATTTATCAAATTAAATTTTAAAGTTGTTGTGCGAAAGCTGCATTTTTCAACTTGACTTGGTAAAATGCAGTCGCTACAAGAAAGCTACGATCAAACTTTTTAAAAATATAAAAAAAGAATTGTAATACTATCGCTACTTTTTCGACAATAATCTTTTGCAATAGCTCCACTACTATATTTTCACTATTGCAGTCCTAAATAGTCATCTAATATCTATCATATTCTTCAGTTTATCTTTTATGTATAACATCTTCTATAAAATTGATTTATTCCAATTATGGATTGATTGGAGTTTGATCCAATTTGATCATTTTGGCCAATTTGGGTCAAGTAGCCCAATTAGATTGATTAGGTTCAATTGGGGTCATATGAAGGTTTGAATGTGTTCAAGGATGAACTTAGAGTTGATTGAAGATCTTGATTGCAATTGATTTTAGCTAGATTAAATTTTAGCCCATTTGAAGCTTTTAGGTTAGATGGGTCAATTTAGGTCAACTTGGGTTATTTAGGTTGATTGGCTTGATTGCATGAATTGAAATGGATTATGATATTCGATTGGGCATTTAGAATACTTATGAGGCTTGGATCAAGTTTGATTGGCTTGAATCAAGTTGAATAGGGTTTTAGCCCTATGGAGTTCAAATGGGTTAACTTGGGTTAAGGCCCAAGTTTACTTGGTTTGATTCAATTAAATTGAAGTCAAGGCTTAATCATATCTAATTCAAGTTCAAATGAGTTTGGATGAGTTAGATTCCAATAATGTTGATTTGATCTTGAGTTTGGTCATCTTGAGTCCAAATAGGTTAAGTTATATCAACTTAGCCAAGTCGAACTAAGATGAATCAAATTGAGCTTAGGTCAACTTGGTATTTGGCTTGGAGCTTGGATTGCAATCATTTGGTTTGAATTTGGTTAATTGGCATGATATGGAATTTGGTTGGGCCTTACGGTAGGTGAGATTTCACTTATCCTAAGACAAGCTCTATCCTTAGGGTTGTACCCTATAAGTCTCTAGGCTTGAATTTGGTGTCCCCTTAATCACTAGAATTGTCCTAGCACTAAGGAAGTCTTAGTGTCTAGAAGAATCCTAGGTTTAAGATAAGGGTAGTCAACCTTGTTGGCTTAATGAGCCTCATGTTCAATCCGATCAACTTTGATGATAACAAATGAATGCTTGGATGTTCTAATGTATATTTTATGTGTTTCAGATATATTAACTGCTAATTACATATCTAAGATAGTTATATGCATTTATAACTATCTTAAAAATTCATATGAGTTCATTGGCATGAATCAATTTGCTCACAACTTAATATATTATTTTAATGAGGTTAATTTATATAAATCTCATTCTAATTAACATTCAATTATATGTTTCATACATAGCATTTGAATTGTCAAAATAATAAATGATAATAAATTACTATTAAGTGTAATTATTTTATTTAATTAATATAATTAAATATTTTAATTTAATTTGAAGGTTATATGATAACTAACATATGTACGAATATATATATAAATTATATCATAATATTTAAATTTCATATTTCAAAATTAACAAAAATATGTGAAATTTTATATTTTAGCTAAAGTCATCTTATAATCAAGGAATTTAGATCTGATTTCATCTCCAACGGATTCCTTGGATTTTTTTTCCTTTAATTTGATAGGTTACATGACCCACATTTGATTAAAATTAAATTTATTATAACTTTTTAAATATTAGCTAATTTTAATAATGAATGCATGCTACATGCTTTGAATATATTAAGAGTCATATTTGATTATTTTTAACTTTCCCATGTGAATAGCTAAATTTTGGCTGCTTGAATTTAATATTTATTTAATATAAATTATATTTTTATTGAATATTAAATTATTAGATGATAACATGATGTTAGAATAATATATTTTTTTTGAAATAATTCAAAATGGTCTTCTTGCCTATAAATAGCCCTCATTCTCTTCATGAAAGTATTCCTCATTCAAATTCAAAATCCCTCCAGCAAATCTAAGAAAAAATTTCTTAGATTTTCCTTCCAAGTGTTCTCCAATTATTGCAAGATCAAATCCTTGGTTTGGAAGCTTCAACATCTTCAACTAAGCAAGCTTTCTCAAATTACTTGAGTTTATTTTATTGATCTTAAATCTTTTAGTTGTTCATGCTATTTTCATCATCTATTTATTCTTTTCAATTTATACTTTTTGGTGGATTAGTCTTTGGATATTGTTTTTCACATCAAAGTTTCTCAATCATTTTTTGTGAAAAACTCTTGTGATAGTTTGTAGGATCTATTTCAACTTGTTGAAATTTTTAACTTACAAATTTCTTTTGGTTTCTTGCAATATTTCATCATTAGTCTTATTTTGAAAGATCATTTATTCTTAGATCTATTTTAGAAGTATGTTTTAAGCATTTTTAAATTAAATTATTGTGTTAAAATTATTTTCATATTTGTTAGATCTCTCTTTTTAATTAAAAGCTTACTAGCCTACTTAGATCTATCATATACACATTTTATTTAAGTATTTTGTGATCATTAGCATTAATTGAAAGAATCTTTTTGGTTAAAATAAAATAAATTATTCCTTGCTGAAATTTATTTTATTGTGCAAAATATTGAATTTATTTTGAAATCATTTTTTTTATATTAGTTTACAAATTGTAATAACATAAACATCTTAGTAAGATCACTTTAAGATATTTATTTTATAATTTCTTATCAATATTAAGTGAGCATTTTATCTTGCTAAATTTTTAAGTTGTAAAGTGATCATTTATAAGTTGTGAGATCATTTTTGAATTGGATAGCTTGGTATATTTGTGAGAGATTTATTTTATCAAAATTTATTATTTTATATTTTTCTTTTTATGCTGTAAAATTTATATTGGGGTTGTACTCGCCCCTTTATAGGAGAGTGCATATTGTTGTAGGGTTGTACTCACCCAGTTACAGGAGAGTACTATTTATAAGCTATTTTGCATTTAGTGGATTCCTAGCCAGGGGTGGCTAGGTGTGGATCGGTTTGGGGTTTGGCGAACCACATAAAATTATGTGCCTATTGTCTCTCTTTACTTCTTGTATTTTTTTTTCTTTTAATAAGAATTGTATTTTGTCATGTATTTTTGTTTTTGCATTAAGAATTGTATCTGTTATTATAAAATCAAAAAATAATTTTCTATTAAAACTTACTCACAATTGGTATCAGAGCCTAAGCTCTTTTATTGGCTTAACATCCAAGAGTAGTTCTTTTCACTATGGCATAAGGTTACCCAAAGGGTTCACTACCAGAGGGACAATCCACTCATAGACCTCCACTTTTAGATAGTGTACCATTTGATTATTGGAAAAATAGAATTAATACATTTTAAGAGGTCAAGATGCATGCATGCGGTATATGTTGACACATCAAGATCATACACCCACAGTAGAAGTAAATGTCATTAAAGTAGAAAAACCTTTTGAGGAATGGTCTATAGCTAAAAGAGAACTTGATGAATTAAATGCTAGGGCATGTAATACTTTACATTATGCTTTATTACCTAATTATTACATGAAAATTTCTATGTTAAGTACATCAAAAGAAATATGGGATAAACTCATTATAACTTATGAAGGAACCAGTGAAGTTAAAGATGCTCAATAAATGGGACTTGTTCATGAATATGAGTTATTTTATGTCTCCTTCAATCTATTTCGATATGTATACTAGATTCATGAAAATAATAACATATCTTTTGGAAAACATATAGAATCAAGACTTAGTCTATAAGATTCTTAGATGTCTTCCAAAAGAATGGGAAGCTAAAGTAAATTATTAATGAAGCTAAGATTTATCTACTTATCCACTTGATCAGCTTTTGGGTTCTTTGATAGCACATGAAAAAGTTATTGCTCAAAGGGATAAGATGGATAACTCAAAGAAAAGGGAGAAGGAGAAAGGAAAAGCCATTGTATTATAAGTTGATGATAGTGATGAGCATAACACCTCAAGGTTGGATGGTGATAGTGATGAGTTCGTCATGTTGTCCAAAAGGCTTGGGAACTACCTAAGGAAGAAGAATCAAAGGTAAAAAAAATATGAAAACTATAAATTTCAAACTAAGAAATTTCCTACAAGTAAAGGGATCATTTGCTACCATTGTAAAAAAAGCTGACACATAAGAGGTGATTGTCCAACTTGTTGAATCAAAGAAGAAAGAGATTGATGTGGAAAGAAGAAAAATATGAAGAATAAAAAGTACCATAAGAAGAAGAAGACGGCTTTATGGGCCAATTAGATTCAAATGAATCAAGTACTTGCTCATCCGATGAAGAGGTCAACATATGTCTTATGGCAAATGGAGAATCTGACTTAGATTCTCAAGAGGTATGTAATGATATATCTTATGATGAATTAGATGATGCTTTTAATGATTTAGTTATTGAATATAAAAAATTAAAAAGAAAATACAAAACCTTAGAAAAAGAACATAAAAATTTAGATATGCATTTTTGTGATTTAAAAAATGAATGTGATAATTTAAAAAGTAAAAAAAATCTTTATTAAATTGTTCATTGCTTGTATGTAAATTTGAAAGAGAGAATATCTTGTTAAAAGCAAGATTAGAGTTATTTTGAAATCACAAGTTCATTATAATGCAACATCAAATAAAACATTTAAAAAAAATTATTTGCATCATACACATACCACTCATATACCTTATAATTATTATGCTAAGCCATATGCAAACACTAATGTTTGCTGCAACTATTGTGATAGAAAAGGGCATATTTCATTTGATTACTATGCACAAATTATAAAAATACTAAGCTATCATCATCTTATGTATGGGTACAAAAGGTACAAGCACTACACAAACCACATGCATGCTAAATATCTTGCTTCAAATTTAGAATGTGGACCCAAACATGTTTGGGTTCCAAAAGTTAACATGTGATTTTCTTTTGTAGAATGCCTTCAAAGCAAAATCAAAGAAGGCATACTTGGAGGATGTTCAAGACATATGATGGAGATAAAGATAAATTCACAACTTTAGAATCAAGTGATGGAGGATTTGTTATATGGAGATAATGCAAAGGGAAAGATCATTGGCATTGATTCTATTTGTAAGAATTCTATCACTTTAGATAAAGTTTTTCTAATAGAAGGATTAAAATAATTTAATTTCTATTAGTCAATTATGTGATAAAGGTTTGAATGTAGTATTCCATGCATCATATTGATTATAAAATAATAAAATGTTTTGTTAGTACAAAAGATAAAAAATTTATGTCATTGATTTAGATAGCTTTCATGATGTGAATTTGAATTTACTTTATTTTAAAAGCACTCATGATGATATATGGTTATGGCATAGAGACTATGCCATATTAACATGCACACTCAATAAAATTGCTAAACTTTGATCATTTAAATTAAATTGTCATTCAAACTATGTTTGTGATGTATGTATTCATGGTAAGCATTCTAAGCTCATTTAAAAAAATATTATTTCTACTTCTAGACCTTGAATTGCACATGGATTTATTTGGTCCTATCCACTAGCTTAAGTGGAAAAATTATGGTTTTGATTGTTGATGATTTCTCTAGATATACTGGTTTTGTTGTAACTTACAAGGATAATGTTTTGGTGAGTTTAAAAAGTTTTCTAAATATATTCAAAGAATAAGGCCTTTTGATTAATAGGGTTCAAACCGATCATGGTGGTGAATTTGAAAATAAATTATTTGAGGATTATTGTGATGAACATGGGATTAGACATAATTTTTGCACCTAGAACTCCCAAAATGAGTAGTAGAGAGAAAAAATAGAATATTATTTGAATTAAGTAGATCTATGCTTGATGAGTATAAATTCAAATATTTTTGGAAGAAAATACTTGCATGTTATGTGATGAATAGATTTATTTTAGACCAATTTTGAAGAAGACACCAAAGAATTGTTTTTTTGGAAAGAAGCCTAAGATTGAACACTTTCATGTATTTGGATGTAAATGCTTTATTTTGAATAATGGAAAAGAGCATTTAGGTAAGTTTGATTGCAAATCGATGATGGTATTTAGGATACTCTCTTTTCTAGTAGAGCTTATAGAGTTTTCAATAAGAGAAATTGATTGTAAAGAATCAATACATGTTATTTTGATGAAAATTTATTGATCCCAATAAAAATGAAGTGATTGATGAAGAGATTGATAATTTTAAGAAAATATCTTTAGAAGATAATGTGGATGATTCATTGCCTAAAGAATGGAAATACAATAAAAATCATTCAAAGGAACTAATTATAGGAGATCCTTCAAAAGGAGTTATAACCAGAAGACATAAGAGAGGTTATATCATTCAACATTTTTATCGAGGTTGAAAAAAATTTAGAAGAAAAAAAGATAATTTTGGATTATTGCTATGGAAGAGGAGTTGAATCAATTTGTAAGAAATGATGTTTGAAATTAGTCCCAAGACCCCAAGATCAAAATGTCATTGGAACAAAATGGGTCTTTAGAATAAGCTAGATGATGTATTGTTAGAAATAAAGCTAGGTTAGTTGCACAAGGGTACACAAGTTGAAGATTTTGAAGAATCTTTGCACTTAGAAGACAAGAAGCTTAGGTTACTCCTTATACTTGTTTTAGGATTTTAAACTTTTCAAATGGATGTCAAGAGTGCATTTTGAATGGATTTATCAAAAGATGTATTTAGTATAAACCACCTAGATTTGAGAACCCTTGATTTTCCAAATCATGTGAATAAATTAAAGAAAGTCTTATATGATTTAAAATAGGCTCGTGGTATATGAAGGTTAAGTAACTTTTGATAGATCATGGATTTAGAAAGGGTAAAGTAGATACCACCTTATTCCAAAAGAGCATAAATGATGATTTGATTGTGGTGCAAGTTTATGTAGATGATATATTATTTGGAAGTACAAATGAATCTATGTGCCATGAGTTCTCATCTTTGATGTCTAAAGAGTTTGAAATGAGTATGATGGGAGAACTTAATTTTTTCTTAGGTCTTCAAGTGAAGCAACAAGAAAATGGCACATTCATCTCAAAACTAAGTATACAAATGAATTGCTTGAGAGGTTTGACATGAAAATTTAAATCTAGTAAAACTTATGAGCACATCTACAAAATTGGATTTAGATGAATTAGAAAATTTGTTGATCAAAACTTTATAGTATGATAAGTTCACTTTTTTCTGGCTAGTACTAATATTATATTGTTGTATTTGTGTGCTCATTTTCAAGCCAACCCGAAAGAATCTCATTTAAAGCGTTTATCTTTCGATTTGATAAAATTCTAGGAGTTTATGGTATCCTAAAATTCTTTATCATGTGATTTGGTTGCTTATTTTGATGCTACTATGCAAAAGTAGATAAAAAGCACATCGCACATGTCTTTTTTAGGATCATCACTTGTGTCTTGGTCATCTAGGAAACAAAAAATTCGTAGCTTTATCCAGAACATAAGTACATATTGTGTTGCTCATTTTGGTTAAAGCAACATTAAAAGATTTTGGTTATGCAAGATCACATTCTAGTTTGACAATACTAGTTATTAGTTTGACCAAAAATCCTATCCATCAAATCAAGCATATAGAAATTAGACATCATTTTATTAGGGATCATGTTTTGAAAGGTTATGTTAATATTAATTTTATTAGTGTCGATTTACAAATTACAAATATTTTTACAAAACCATTACCAGAAAAACATTTTTGTACTTTAAGACGCATGCTTAGAATGTTAGATCCTAATATTTAAAATTATATATAGTTTGTTCTCACTTTTGATGTCAAAGTGAGAAGAGTAAAATGTTGGTTAGTATTAAGTCTATTTCATGCATACATTTGGGGAGCAACATTATTAATCTCTCATAGTTTTTTAGAAGAGAATTTTTTTTTTCAAAACTATGATGAAAGGTCAATTTGCACCTTCATCAAATCAATATCCAACATTAGTTTGTCATCATCGGGGAGATTGTTAGCTTAATGAGCCTCATGTTTAATCGATCAATTTTGATGATAACAAATGAATGCTTGGATGTTATATGTTTTATGTGTTTATATATAATTGTACATATCAAATACATCACATATGTATAAAAATTAAAAAGAGTGAAGAAGATATAGATCAAAATGAATAATGTTTGCTCAAGATACAATATTTTAGTTATATGCATTTATAACTATCTTAGAAATTCATGAGTTCATGCATGAATCAATTTGCTCATAACTTAATATATATTATTTTAAAGGTTAATTTATATAAATCTCTATCTAATTAACATTCAATTATATGTTTCATACATAGCATTTGAATTATCAAAATAATAAATGATAATAAATTATGACTATTAAGTATAATTATTTTATTTATTTAATATAATTAAATATTTTAATTTAATTTGAAGGTTATATGATAACTAACATATGTATGATTATATATAAATTATATCATAATATTTAAATTTCATATTTCAAAATTAACAAAAATATGTGAAATTTTGTATTTTAGCCAAAGTCATTTTATAATCAAAGAATTTATATTTGATTTCATCTCCAACACATTCCTTGGATTTTTTCCTTTAATTTAATAGGTTACATAACACACGTTTGATTAAAATTGAATTTAATGACTTTTCAAACATTAGTAATTTTAATAATGAATGCTACATGCTTTTGAATATATTAAGAGTCATATTTGATTATTTTGACTCCCATGTGAATATTGAATTTTATTTTATTTAATATAAATTATATTTTATTGAATATTAAATTATTAGATGA
Source organism: Cymbidium sinense (assembly GCA_021442155.1). NCBI lineage: Eukaryota > Viridiplantae > Streptophyta > Magnoliopsida > Asparagales > Orchidaceae > Cymbidium > Cymbidium sinense. The sequence continues at coordinate 21,622 of JAKCPB010000055.1, forward strand.
TAACATGATGTTAGAATATTATATTTTTTTGAAATAATTCAAATGACTTCTGCTATAAATATCATTCTCTTCATAAAAAAGTACTCATTCAAATTTAAAATCCTCCAAAAAATCTAAGAGAAAATTTCTTAAATTTTCCTTCCAAGTGTTCTCAAATATTGCAAGATCAAATCCTAGTTTGGTTCAACATCTTCAAAGCTTCTCAAATTACTTGATTTTCTTGATCTTAAACTTTTAATTGTTCATGCTATTTTCACCATCTATTTATTCTTCTTTCCAATTTATACTTTTGGTGGATTAGTCTTTGGACATTGTTTTTTCACATCAAAGTTTCTCAATCATTTTAAAAACTCTTGGTAGGATTTATTTCAACTTGTTAAAATTTTTAACTTCCTACAAATTTCTTTTGGTTTCTTGAAATATTTCTTCATTAGTCTTATTTTGAAAGATCATTTATTCTTAGATCTATTTAGAAGTACATTTTAAGTATTTTAAATTAAATTATTTTTGAAATTATTTTCATATTTGCTAGATCTTTTTTTATTAAAAGCTTACTAAATTTACTTAGATCCATCATATACTCATTTTATTTAAGTATTTTGTGATCATTAGCATTAATTGAAAGAATCTTTTTGGTTAAAATAAATAAATTATTCTCTGCTAAAATTTATTTTATTGTGCAAAAGAATATTGTGAATTTATTTTGAAATTATTTTTATATTAGTTTACAAATTGTAATAACATAAACATCTTAGTAAGATCACTTTAAGATATTTATTTTATTATTTCTTATCAATATTAAGTGAGCATTTTATCTTGCCAAAATTTTAAGTTGTAAAGTGATCATTTATAAGTTGTGAGATCATTTTATTTTATTTTTTTTGAATTGGATAGCTTGATATATTTGTGAGAGATTTATTTTATCATAATTTATTATTTTGTATTTTTTTTGGCATTTATATTAGTTGATTCGCCTTCAGGAGAGTACATATTATCAGTGGTTGTACTCACATTATAGAGACTATTAAATTTTTTCAGATTTAGTGGATATGGGTGGCTGTGGACGATGGCGGGATTTGAACCACGAATAAAATTTGTATTGTCTCTCTTACTTTACTGTATTTTTATTTTTTGCTCAAACCAAAGGTTTATACACATTTTAAAGGGGATTTACATACATATCACACAATTTTATATATTTGCATATTTAACACCTAAAATTTAGTTTTTATAGATATAACTCCTCAATGTCCAATATTACATTAAAAATATCATTATCACTTAATTTTTAAAAGTGAAATGCATCTTTTTAAGTATAGGAAGACATTAAATAAGTAAATATCTAACTTTAAGTGTTAGATACTTAAATAAAAAAGAATTATGTGATATGTATAAAAATCTTCTCATTTTAAAACATTATATACATTGAAATTTTCAGTCATATAAGCAGTAATCATATTTATTTACGATAAAAAATAGCTAAATGCGTTACTTTGAGGTAAAATTAAAAAAATAATACTGAATTAGTAATTAATATCCAGTCATACGCCTTAAATATGTATCACCATAATCTTTTTTTTTTTTTTAAGCTGCGCATAATGGGTATATTATTGCATTTTAACCTTTAAAATTGACGCTTAGACATGTATTGTACAGTTCTAACTTTATCTAGGGTGTTTTGGTTGATTTGGATGGATTGATGATAAATTTTAAATTGGTTTGGATTTTCAAAATATTGAACCAAACCGACCAAAAAATTAAAACTAAACAAACCAATAATAATTTCTATTATTTTGGTTTGGTTTTGATAAACAAGTTATATTTAAAATTATCATAATATTTTATTATATAAATTTAAAAAGAATAAATAAAATAATATAAATATAATCAAAATACAATTAATTACTTCAGCTAAAATATTTAAAACTAAATTTTTTTAGAATATTAAACTTAAAAGTTGATAATCTTATTAAGAAAAAATATTTAAAAGTATATTAAAGAAAGTACTAAAATATTATAAATTTTATTATACATTAATAATACATATATTACATATAATTTTTATGGTATCCAAAATTTTATTTAACAAACATAAAACCAAACCAAATTATTTAAAGATTTGATTTTTAGTTAAAACAAAATAATACAGTTTTATTTCGTGGTTTACGAAATTTGTGCAAAAGTGAAACCAAGCTCCATGAATATCTTTGGAGAAAGAGATCAAAAATAATTTTGCAAGCATGCTAATTGTAATTTATGAATATACAAAATGCAACTGTAGGACTCTCATAGATCCAAAATAAAATTTATGAAATTATTACGTATTAGTGTAACTTTGTAAACTTTAATAACATAACATTATATAACGCTCATAAATAATGTATTATATATGACATGAAGTTATATATTATTATATAGAATGAGATATAAATATTATATATTATTATATAATTAATATTATATTAATATAATAGTTCACGAAATATAATTTGGTTATAGAATTACATCTAAAATTTACGAGTAATAATTTTTCAACCAACATAATGAGAAAAACTATCTTCTTAATTATTATTATTATTATTTATTTGAACTAAAAAAACGTCATTTTCCTTTCACAACAAGGAAGTTTGAGCACGCATTTGTTCATCATGTGGCTGGAGAACACTGCCACGTGAGAACCACAATCTCGAGAGGGAAGTGACTTCTAAGTTATTCTATGTGGTCTCCTCAATAATTAGCTGAATTTATAAAATAAGTAAAATGATGCTTATTACTTCATCCTATAATAATTTTATAAAAATCCATCTCTTTGATTACCCAACTTGTTGCTTAGGTAATTTATCTACTGGCTTCTAAGCTCCCCCTTATAAAAATATTTAAAACAATTCAAAGATCTACGTCATACCAGAATATTAAATATAATAGCAATCATATATAAAATTTCTCATTATATATTCATGAATAATATTGTTAATATTAATTCAAATATTTGATAAATGGAGAGACTTATCATTCTCATAGTTGTTAGACTTATATTATGGTCACATCATTATTTTCTTTTATAATTTTAGTTAAAACTAAAAGAAAAAGGCAAGCAACTTTGGACAATTTGATAATATTATTTTATTTTTTTATTTAGCAACTTTATATACAGGTTGTTCAAATTTTGTTTTAGGTGGTGTGCCTTGAAACATTCAATCAAATCTACAGAGTTGAACTTAAAATTGCAAATAAAAAAAAAGTTTATTTTATTTTTATTTGTGCAAAAGCGAATCTAAGAGTCCTTTAATAAGATATTTAAAACAGTTTGGTACATTAATTATGCAATTATAGTATTAGAGTCTCTCATAGGCAAAGATTGAAACAGCTATTTGGTTGTTTTTGTATGGAATACTTTGCCCCATTTGTGGACAACACTGACCTTGACAAATGATTATGGAGATTTAAAGTTTAAAGAATATTAATTAAGTTTTAAAATTTAAAATCAAATGATAGATAATAGAAATTTTTATATTTAGAGATGTTTAGTTGGATGTATTTTGATGTAAATTTTAAATATTTAACTTATATTTGATATGAGCAATGTAAAAAAGAAAAAATATTTAAATGTATGCATAAGGATATTTATGTATAAATATAAATTCTAAAATACATCGACATTAAAAGATTGTCTATATTTAATTTTGTAATATAAAAATTGATAACTTACTAATTCTACCACCACCATCACTTAAAACAATAATTTATATTATATTCATTCTATCAAATAAGAAAAAATAAATCTATGTATTTGTAAAATTTTCAATCAAACAATTTTAAAGTAATTCAAATATATTATATTTATTTTACATTATATTTCTTTTTAAGACAATCAAATAACCCTTTAATCAATTGGATATAATATGACTGATAATATATATATTTAATAAAATGAGAATATTTACTATCAAAAATTAAAACTATAGTTTAATTTTCTTCTACTGCAAGAGCTAGAAAAAATTATGGATTAAATATTTAAATAAACGATGTTGGTTTAGACTTTAAGCATCATAGTGCACTTGTAAAAAGAAAGAAAAAAGAACTGACTAAAATTGAAAAACTGAAATTAAAACTCACGACAATGAGGCTTTATCAAAATAAAACAAGATTTTTTTTTTAAATGAATAGCTCAATTATCATCTAATAACTCGTATTTTTAAGCTTAAAATCCACCAGTAAACTTTTTTTTTTAAATACAAAAAGTTAATATATTTTCAAGTGTAAATTTTCTCGTATAAATTTTCTCCATGTTAAAAGATTTAAACAAATTTCATGTGTATTTTCTCTCAGATTATAAGTTAATATATAAACATATAACAAATAGAAAACAAAAAAACTAAAAGTAAGTTTTGGTCGATTGTAATAAACAGCCTCTATCCAAATAAGTTTTAGAAATCAATTTATAAAAAAAATAGTCTTATATTTCAATAGAAATTATTATGTGCGGAATCTGAATGTAATTTTATAACCGGACTTCATTAAGCTTTATTTGACACCAGTAACCATCTTGCACAAGTTAAATACTGCAATGGAGCTCACACGCGAAGAAAACTTAACAGACCATTTCACGAGTAAATGAAGAAACACAACGGCATCAATTCTGGAGCCTGAGCGTAAATGCCTTCAAGGATAGCAGAACCTGCTTGATCCTCTCTCTTACTTCGGGATCAATGAGACTTCCATTTTCATCAAACTTCTTAGGAGGCTGGAACGCCTGAACGAATAATTCAGGCTTGTTGATGAAGTGAAGGTCCAAGAAAACACCGATCTGTCGAAGATGGTAGTGAGATCGGCCGCCTCCAAAGCCTCCCCCTGAACTCACAATGGCGGCGGTCTTGCCCGCCCATAGATTCGGGGGCCTTGATGCCCAATCAATTGCATTCTTCAAAGGAGCTGCAGCAAGGGGGAAACAAATAAGACCATTTATACACGTAATTCTTAAATATTTATATATTTGATATTTAAATTTTCATATTTGTATAAATAACAATTAAAACTTTTATATTATCAAACTAATATTATCATTAATTTTTTTATTGTGAAATGCATCTTTTCAAGCATAGGGACAGTACTATATTTATAAACTTTGGGTCTTAGATAGGTAAATGTGTAAGACTTATGTGATATGTGTGTAAATTTTTTAAAAATATATAGAGAAAGTGATTGTGCTCATTGTGATATGAATATAACGGCAAAAATGCTTAGCATGATGTTCACACTTCTAATTCACATCCTCTTGTGGTTTGTTTTAATCCAATGTGTATTAACACGGTAGATTCTTCTAATTAAAATCAAACATTTGCAACAAGTATCAAAACAAAGGCTCAATATATTAATCTTCATATTCTATAATACTTGTGGTACACAATATGTTCAATTTTAGATTAAACACTTATAACAACAACAACAACAAATTCTCTATCTCCATTGTGTCCTATTATGTGTCAAATTCTCATTTAATTCAAGTATATTAAGGTCATTTTTTATACATCTTAACCAAGTCTTTTTAGGTATACCTCTACCTTTTTTAACATAAGGCAAATCTAATGCATCTACTCTCCTAACCGGGTCATCGGACGGCCGATGCTTTATGTGGCCAAACCATCTAAGGCGACTCTCTCTAATCTTATTTGCCACCACTCCAACTTTTTCCCGAACATACTCATTTCGTATTTTATCTCTAAGAGTAAAGCCACTCATCCACCCGAGCATCCTCATCTCTGCGATTTTAGATTAAACACATGATGGAGGATAATTATTATCTATCTAAAATTTGTGTGTGTGATGATTATATTGAAAAAACTTATGATGTATGACACAAGAAGAAACTGATTTGGCAAAACTATAAGCAAAATCATTTCATGTTATCATACACTTATGTCTAGAGATCACTCATTTACTGTATATCTACAAATTAGCAAAGATCTTTTGGATTTGCTTACCATATGGAGATGTTAGAAATAAAAAAGTAGGGAGTTAAAGAAGCATCATATCAAGTGAAGAGTAATCCATTGGCCAAAAAGAATAGAACAAACAAGCATCTCTCCAAAAAAGTGACAAGAAGAAAGAATGCTACTCGAACAAGAGGGCAAAGGAAAAATCACTTACTGACATTATATAGTGTAAGTAAAGAAGAAAAAGTGCACAATAACTCAAATGATTATGTAAATGAACTTTCTTATAAGGAATTATCTGAATTTTTTATTACCAAATAATTCCAAGTGTATGCATGTCCAAAGCAAAAAACTTTCGAGGCCATATTATGGGATAAGAAGATTGGTATAATTTTAACCACCTACCTATTTTGTAATGGTCATTATATAGCATAGTTTTTATAGATGCTTATCCAATCAATATTATGTTGTTATTAGCATGATTGGATCCTACACTACAAAGTAGAATTCAAGTCTTCAAAGGAATGATTATATAAACATGACTATGCTTTTATATCAAAGTTGTGAAAACTAGATCGAATAAGGAACTAGAAGATTGAGAGGCTCAAAATTCAATAGTTTAATCGAGGTTGAACTACAAGTTGAACCAAATGATATAAAAAATATTAAATTCTTAAATATTATCTAAATGATACAATAATATAAATATGTGATAAATGCATATCAAAAAAATAGATACATGCATAAATATATATATATATATATATATATATATATATATATATATCTATATAAGATATATATATATATATATGTATGTATATATATTAGAAATATTAAATATGTTTTGTTCCATTCTTAGTTCTAGATATACTTAGAAGGTATAAGTTTATCTTTGAAATTAGCATTAGATTAATTTTTAACCAAGAAATTTGCTTATAGACGATAAAGCTCATACAACTTAGTTTTGTTCTATGGACCCTTACACCTTATTTATAAAAACATTGGCATACACAATCATGACCAAGTAATCAAAGGCTTAGCTGATCTAGCTATATATTTCATTTGATAGTATATTTGATTTTAGTTTATTGATTTTAGATGCTTTTTATGGAACTGGCTGACATGTTAAGCCTTAAAATTTAATTTGATATGTAAGATCATGATCTTTCAGTAATTCAAATAATAGCACGTATAGTTTATTATATATATTTCCCTTTCTTGTATATATATGTATATATATATATATATATATATATATATATATATATATATATATTAAAAATATAGATAGCATGAGTAGTATATATGCTTTATTTTCAATTTGTTACTGATTTATTTGATGAGTCACAGATATGTGTTCTGAGTATTGTTGTTGTTGTTGATTTTTTTGAAGGAAGAATGAAAAGAGATCAAGAGAGTAAGAAAGAGTAGATCAAAATAATGAATCAAAATAATCTTTTAAAAGTACATGACTTATAAATAAAAAGAGACAAAGGAAGAGTAGAAACTCTAAAACAAATGAAAATTTTTTATAAGAGACAAAGGAAGAGTAGAAACTCTAACAAATGAGATCATTCAAAGTAGAATAATAACTTCAAAGGATTAAAATGGAATTAAAGTTTATACTCAAGTCTTGATGTATAATCAAAGATTAAATTGACTTGATCTTGAACCTTTCAATTTTCTTGTTTTCTTGAATGAATCTTGAAAGAGGTTGAAGAGAGTCTTAATGTGTTGTTAGGAATTTATTTATTATTTTGAGATTATAATTACTTTTATTGTCTATGTCAGATTAGTTGTGAAAAGATATTGAAATGGGGTTTGAAAATTAAACATTTTGAGTTCGGAATAGTTCCAACTGAAATGCAAAAGTGTATTATATCATGAATTGATTTTTTTCTTTGACCAGGTGAGAGAAATGATTCTTACTGTTTAGAGTTGTTGTTAGTTAAAAATAAGTTCAGAAACTGTCTGCATAGTTCTATATTATGCTGGAGAACTGAATGTTAGTAACGATTTCATTCTCGACCTACATTTATGGGAAAATCGTCAATCCGAGATCCACAATTACAACTTGATGGGGTTATAAAATTATGAGGTCATTGAAGTTAGACCAAGCAAAGTCATGTTAATCTTATAGAACATTTTTCTATTGATTGATGCTAGATTCATCATTTCATATTAGTGATGACAAGTGTGAATCAGAAGTCAACGGCATATGTAACAGTAGTAATTTATGTTGAAGAGGAACTATAAGGAAAGAGAGGTTGACGATCGAGGAGTGTTAGAGCTCCAATCGATTGAATACATCACACTTCTCAACCGCTCAGAAGTGTACGATGCACAAGCTACTTATTTAGCTAGGACAAGGTCTGATTTTGTGGGTGATATAAGTGATGGGTATGAAACTACACCGCAAGTATGATGATGAAAGGGATGATAGTGATGAGACCTTTTTTAAGGGCACACATCTAACAGGTTAGAGAGCTTATCGAACTAGTTAGAACAAGTCAAACAGATAAGCACTTACATTTAACAATGAGCGTAGTGCTCAAACAAGAGAGAATGGAATGAAGAGCTTACAATTGATGGGCCTTTAGATGAGTCAATTTTTGAACAAGAAAGTTGCATTCTAGATGAACTGCTAGAAGGTATGTGCTTTCATGAAAAGAAGCAGCTGCAATTTGCTGTTCAAGGTTGGTCTATCATCAATAATGTCGATTATGTGATATACATTTCAAACAAAGCAAAATTCACATGCACCCAACATATAACTACACCTTGTATGTGACCTTATGCAAGTTCAAGTAAGATTGAGAGGTGTATGGAGAATTGGCATAAAGAAGGCTCACCACACATGTAGTCATTCATAATCGCATAGCAATGTATATATCAACTATTTCATTTAACCAATTAGGCAACCGACGAGAGATTATTCGATTGAGTCCAAATTTAACAAAAGAGGTCTATATGAAAGCTCTGATGCAAAAGGCGAAGGTTATTTTTGGCAGTTGGGAGGAATCTTACCGATCGTTGGAGAGATTCATGTGTGTTATATGCTCAGCTATGTCAGGATTAGTCTACCGAGCACAATCATCAGAGTCAAATAGATTCCAACGATTATTCTGGTCATTCGAGCCTTCAATCTTGGCAATATTGTCCCGCTTTTATGTTGATAGGACTTTCCTCTAGTAAGTACGACTCTACTGATTGGAATTGATGCCAACAACGGTTTATCGACCTTCATAGTAGTATAATCAGAGAGTATTGAGTCATGTTGTTGGTTTCTACGGATACTCTATGACTTAATTCCATTTATCTGTACTAAAGGTGATTTGTGCATCATTTCTGACAGACACGTGGGTTTGGTACGGGGCTGTAGGGAAATATTACCGTGGGCTGCACATCGCTTTTGCCTGAGGAATTTGAAGGAGAATTTTAAAAAAGCAGTTAGACAACTTGGAGTCGGAGACGTTGATTTCATATGCCAGAAAATATATGTCACAGGTAATACTGATGATATCCATTTTTTAAAAGGTATATGACTGATATCAAGAACATCAAACAAGAAGGATTGATTGTCAAGGGATGCAAAGAAGGTCTCTAACCCATGATGATGGGTAATGACACGATCACAAATTAAATTCATGTATTTAAGTGGGCATGTGGTTTGCCAATTCGTGCACTACCAATATACTATAACATAGTCAGTTCATGAAATGCCTTGACTCAACATCGAGAAACCAACTTTCTATGATTTCGCATGCAAAGGCAATTTTGCGATAATGAAGGCATGAGATTTCGAGCTAGTATGAATAAACAATAATGAGTACCAAGTGTGATTCCAGACAAACCTATAGGTTGAGTTGTATAAAAATCATATTTGTAGGTGTACATGTAGACAACCACAAGCTTATCACATACCCTATTCTCACGATCATTTTTGTGTTAAGGCAGCGACATATAAGTCACGTCCATTACGTATCGGCCTACTACACTTTGGACTACTACTGCAAAAACACCAGGGAGCATTTCATGTCATCCATGATCGTGATGAGTGGTCAGAACACATCACTGCTAGGAACTTCCCAGAGTACTATCCACCAAATATCAAGAGGAAGTCGACCATGTTCAAATAGATTCAAAAATACTATAGATGAGAATACTACAAGAAGTAACAGGATTTGTAGTGTATGTAAAAATATTGGGCATAACAGAACAACGGTCCAAGTGTTGTGGAGATATAATCGTGTTCACTTACCTTTCAGTTATTTGAGCTTTTTGTAAACTAACTATTGTTAGTTTGTAGCAAGCCATGTTTATTTATTTTTGACAGTTTTTAACAAGTCATGATAGTTCTTTTCTAAGTTATTTGTGTTTCTTGTTAACTTTCTATTGTTAGTTTGTAATGAGTTGTATTTTTTAATATAGTAATTTTTATAATTAGTATGTAATGAGTTGTGTTTGTAATGAGGCTAAATTGTATCTGTTAAATAATTATCTGTTAAAGCTTTTTAGAGATCATTTAGATGGTCTTTATAAAGAAAAGTTTTTAAAGATCGTTCAATTCATTCAACCACAATGAAGCCGCCCTTGGATAATAATTTGTCTGGTCCCATAAATTTGATCACCAATATGATGTTGATTACATTGAAACATCAGTCCTATTATTAAACATGTTACCATACGCCTCATCCTTACCACCACATCTATGCTAGACTCCAAACCAATTACAGCTGCACTAGCTTTACCCGAGTGATTTGGATTGTTGACTACTAAGTAGAAGCTTGTCCAGCTGCTGTAATCTCTGAAGTACTCGCATTTTTTATGTTGATTCTGATTCCTCTAATGCCCCAATTCATAGCTGGTTTTGTTTTGTTTAGAGTTATGAATTGAAGCACTCTCCAAAGTCAAATGTTTACTCGCATCTTCAAAATGCAACTCCAAATATATCTCTCAAATATAAATTATTAATTTTTTAATGCCAATATAACAATGTGGTAAGGATGCACTTTATAAAGCTAAGATTTAAGTAGCTGTAAGAAGATAAATTAGTAGAGAATTAGGGAATACATAAGGCCATCATATCCAAACATGAAATTGCATTCTATAAACTGGGAATTCCTTATAGAATTTTGATTGCTACTGTGCCACATTTAGTAGCAGTGAATGTGAAAACCTATTGTATATGTAGAAACTTTTTTTTCTTTTGTTAGTTTTTGAAATCAATATTTCCCATCAAGTCTGAAACTTCTATGAACTAATCCGTGAACAATATTTAGATCTGTACATGAGTCCTGCATGGTACCTAATGTGTAACCCTTATAGTTGGGAATAAATACATTTTGTTGAGTGAAAAGCTATGATCGGCCAATAAACATAAATTTTACCAACATGAAAGTTGAAAAAATTTTATATTCCAACGATACAAAAGTTTGCTCAATCGACACCATATAACTCACGCACAAATATGATATGAGTTTCAGCTCAAGAGCTTTTACGCACATTTGCAAAAAAATGTTGCTCATCTTTGTAAATTTTATTAAACATAAAGTTGTATAAAATTTTGTTATGATTCTAACGATACATAGTTCGCTCGATTCGAAATATGACTGAGCATCGCATCAATAGGTCGGTTTCAGAAGAAGTTTTGCGATTCGCAAAACACGCGAGCCACAATCATAAATTTTGACCAACTTAAAGTTGTAGAAAATTTTTACAATTTTAACATATGAAGTTTGCTCGATTAGATGACTCAAATACACATAAATATGAAAGCGGTCCAAATTTGAACTCAGCAGTAGTTTTGCGCATAAAGTTAGCGTATCCGCCACAATCGAATTTTGACCAACATGAAATTTTAGAAAATTTTGTTATGATTCCACATCAGATGCCCGAGCATAAAAATACCTAATAACGCCAATTTTTTACAAAAATAATTAAAATGAGATAGGGAGAAATCAAGTGTATTAAGAAAAAAAAGTTGCAATGAACAATGAAGGGACTTTCAAATCAAAATTATTCATTCAATCAACAAAGCAAGGGGCTATATTGTGTTTCTTGTTTCTATTGGATGAACTTTGTCTTTTAATTAACCTATTGCCTTTGATCTAGAAACAGCTTTCTAAGACTTCTCTTCTATTATATCTCTTTTATACATCATATATTTATATCTTAGATGTTGAATTCAATTGCTGATTATAGCTTGTAAATAAATGTTTGCCTTTGATTAGATAGAAATGATGGTGTTGAAGAACTGATACTTTCTATTTGCTAGACAATTTTCTTTTATCTTCCATTAATAATTTTATTTTCATGACTTGGTTATGAAATCTATTGACTTGAATAAATTTTGCAATGCAATATAATTGTATTATGTTATCTAATTAATTGGAGAATGATGATAATGATATAAAATGTTGTGGAAACAACAATTGTGCTTTTGAGACTTTTTTTTTCAATTGGTTTGTGAAGATCTAGAGTTTTCTTATGGGATCAATTATGGAAAGAGATTACCATAAATTGATCAATAAAGAAACTCTAATTAAACTTTTTATGGATATAATACTCCCCATTTAGAAGGTTTATTTTGGTTTTGTTAAGATGCCTATTAACGCCCAAAACTCTAATTAGACTATCATGAAGAAATTTTAAGAGCTAAATGAAAAATGAAGTAAGAAATTTTATTTACATCGATAGTATCAAAGAATTACAATGATAGAGTTTTTTTTAGAAAGAATTGGATGCATTGGATGAGAACAAGATCAAGATTGTGATTTGTAAATTAGGTGGATCTATTGCAACATTTAAAAATCGTTGCAACAAATGACCTTTAGCAACGATTTTAATAGCTGGTAATAGTGGATAAATTGATGCACAAACAAAATTAAATAGTTTCAAAACCACTGACTTAGGTGATGACTTTTGATTGTGAATGATGATAATATTGTTATTTGCTTGTCTAAATTTTATGTTGTTGGATTTGAACAAATTATGCACTAATTACTTCAAGATTTGTATTTTATGTTATGATTCATGAGTGTAGTAACAATTTCATGATCATATTATGTATCTTGTATTTTTGAGATTCTCCTTTAAAAATAAATATAAAAATATATATATTTGTATGCTTTTAATTGTTCAAAAATTTAAAATCTTTGAAGATTTTATGGCCATAACTATTTTATGTGTGGGTCTCAAATTAACCTAGTTTCTCATTCATCATAAATTTTATTGGACAAGAGAGCTTGGCTTTATTGGAAAAGGCTATAAGTCAACATAAAAATGTGGCTAAAATGTGTACACGAAGCCTATGTGTTTTGAAGAATCTATGGAGCTATCCTTCAAAGAAAAAAAAAAGAAAAATTTTGATATTTCAAGAATCCCACCATGGCATGGCACAACATATTTAAATAAAAGATACCTCAGAATATTTTGACATATATTTTTTTAATAAAATGAGTTTAAAAAATTATTAAGTTTATTTTCACATCAATTTAATACAAAATTATTATTTATATAACACTAATCTCAAAGTGAGTTCAAAATCAATTTTGATTGAAATTTTATTCAAATTACAAGCAGCGATATACGCGATCACAACATGGAAAATAGCTATAAAAGTTATTTTATTTATTTATTATTTGTATATTTTATTCTTAGATTTTCTTTTAATCATTAAAAAAAATTTAGAGAGAATTTTATTAAAACTGTCCTCATAATAGGTAGAAAGAATTATCTTATTTATATGGTTTCCCCTACTTAGAAGAAATATGCGCAATAAACAATTATTAATATTAATACCGAACAAAACGCTTTAGAGACATTAAAAATTACAGTGGAGCTTTTGCATGAATTTTTTGAACAAATTATAAACATTTATTATTTTTTAAAAAAGTTTCCATCTATTACTTTTTTACTTTAGATTTCTATGCATTTAGGGCTGAAAATGAACCGAGCTGAGTCGAACATATATGTGTTCAAGCTTGAGCTTGTTTAATATTATCGAGTTCGAGCTCGATTCAAGTATTTAAGAATAGTATTCAAACTTGAGCTTGTTTATCATTATCAAGCTCGAGCTCGATTCGAGTTTGTTCACGAGCTCGATTCAAATTGGATTATCGAGCTTGATAATGTGGAGCTCGTTTAATAAAATAAATGAGCTTTAATCAATCCTTAATCGAGCTTGTTCACAAGCAATTTGTTGAAAAATATAAATGAGCTGTATCAATTAAAGCTTATTAAGCCTAAAAAAATAATAATTTGAATAATATTGTTCACGAACAAGCCTTAATCAACCCATAATCGAGATCCTGGTACTTGTCGAGCTTTAAATAATAATAAAACATAACGAACCTAACCAAGTGTCATTTTTCATTTAATGATTTCAAAAATCGCTCGCTTTGATTAGTTAATCGTAACACGAATGAGCTCTAATCTGAAATGAGTAGCTTGTTGAATGCTCGGTCCATTTGCAACCCTACATGCGTTGTTGATATTTTAAGGATTTTCAGTGAAAATTTTCCATTTCTGCATTTAATATTCTTAGAATTTTAGGCGGTGCATCTAATTAGATTTAGAAAAGTTTTTTTGTCCTTCAGGCTGACAAAAATTCTGAGTCAATAGTCATGATAATTAATGTGCATGTGACATCGCCGGCGTTAGCATAATTGAACTATTATCAATCACCTAATACTTCAGGAAATCAATGCTTATGTTGTTTATACATAAACAATACATAAAATAATAAAATGTTCAACAAAACAAAAGAAAAGTACGAAGTAATAAGCTATACAGCACCATCAATTGCATTCAAAATTGGCAAATATAATGTTAAACAAAATACGTTTTTTGTAAACAGTATAGTCAATTAAATTTTTATATAAAAATAAGGGGATTTCAATTCATACCAAATTCATATGTATTGATAACATATATATATATATATATATATATATATATATATATATATATATATTAGAGTAAATAAACTCAGAAAAAATTGAAATTTAAGTATAAAAGCAACTTTATTGTAAACTTTCTATGTTGAATAATATTAATTTATAATAAATAATATTGAAAATTATTGAAAAAAATTAAACACATAAATAAAAAATTTAGTGAACATATTATATATATATATATATATATATATATATATATATATATATATATATATATATATATATATATGAGTCTATACTCTTCAAATATGTATTTAATTCAAACTCTCTTTTGATAAAGAGATAAGAGATTTCATGATACTAATTATTGATCTACAACAAATGGATTAATTAACTCACCTTCGAATCCAATATGACTCAATAGAGTCTTTGTTTACCCAATGCTAAATTAATCCTAATTAGACCTAATCAATGGATAATACTGAGTTCTTAAGATTCTAAATTACTAGTGGACATAAATCAACATAGTATAATTCTAACTAACCCACATAGTCTTAATTATTTTGGCTTAATAAGCAGAATCCAAGCTACTAATTAGTATAAATTAAAACACAAATGTAACTCTTTAATTGAGAGTTACTCAAATATGTTCTAAATATAAATAAACCTTAATTATTTCTATTAAAATTATTAGCCCATGGAATAAACAAAATAAACCCTATTTGAATCATGCATTTCAGTTAGGATGAATATGCGATAAATAAAAAATAAATTTTATTTATAAACGTCTCATCAATTTATTTTGGCTTACATTCAACATGTGTTCCCTCGTTTGACGGGCTGCCATTATATCCTAATTTATTAATTTTTTTTTTTGGAAAAATTAAGGGCATAGCCCAATTTCATTCCAATAGTATAAAGACAAAATAAAAGTTACAATGATCAAAGATAGACATAAGACAATAGCATAGTTACAGCAAAATTATCAAAAGGGACTCATCTAGTATCTAGATAAGAAACATAGAGGTGATGGAGAAGATCTCGAATGCAAGCATACGCCATCCAGGTTAATCAAGACAAAGAACCAAAGAATTGAATATTAGTAACAATTAACGCCCATCCAAAACCAAAAAAACTTGTGTGGGACAGCAAACCACCCAGAATCGAGAGCACAGAAATAATCCAGAAATGAATTCAATTTCCTCCAAAACATAATAGCTGAAAAGAAGAGTCATTGTGACCAAAAATAATCAGCCAAAAAATCGTAAAGGCCAAAAGACGAAAAGATCCATATCAAGAGCTGGGCAGCAAGCATCCGCTGATAGCCCAATCAGCACTACCATTCGAGAGGATGCAAACAAAACAACTGCCGTCCAGAATAATCCCAACAAAGAACAAGCATCTAGCTATAATTAAAATAACCTGGTTGCAGCCTTAAATGCAAGCCACAAATCATCCACCTCACCAGAGCTCGAGATCATCATTGTCCTGACCAATAAAACCAACCCAGCCATCCAAAACAAGCATTATAGGATAGAATATCAAAAAATTAAGCATAGTCCCTCCAGCATTGTAATATATATAAAGCTTCAACCAGATATCAGAAAGCAACAGCCATATCAAGAGCTGGGAAGCAAGCATCCATTGATAATCCAACAGCACGGCCATTCGAGAGGATGCAAACAAAAATAACAGCCGTCCAAAAAAAAACCCAAAAAAGAACAAGCATCCAGCTATAATTTAAATAACCTGGTTGCAGCCATAAAAGCAAGCCACAGAAATCATCCATCACCTCAATTGAGAGCTCGAGATCATCATTGTCCAGCCTTGACCAATAAAAACCAACCCAGCCAGCAAAAATAACAAAAACAAGCATTATAGGATAGAGTATCGAAATTAAGCATAGTCCCTCCAAAGATTGCAATGTATGTAAAGCTTCAACCGCCAAGCTTCCTTAAATTTCCACCTTCTTAATTTATAAGAAACATCGGATCAGATAATTTTTCCAACCATTCAAATGTATTTCAGATTTGTATGAACCTATGGTTTCTTTCTTTCCATATACAAGTTGTCGTAATAGCCACAATAAGATAACATAATCTAGCCATAATATCATGATAAATGCTGCTAATATCACTAAGAAGTTGAGGTAAAGTAGTTGGCAAAAGGATGTAATTACCACATGGAAGTAATTGTCTAACCATCTTCAGTGATAATGGACATTCAAAAAATAAATGAGCATGAGATTCCAATTCAACATTGCAAAACAAGCATAACCGTAACACCCAACCCTCGACCAAGATATCCGATGTTTTAAGACCTTTATTATATGCCATCCAACAAAAAGAGCAAAGTTTAAGGCATTACCTTTGAACCATATCTCATGGGCCCAGCTTACCATAGGTTGTAATTCAAAAAGAGTATTCAGAATGCTAGCAGATTTCAGAATCAAATCTGAATCCCAGAGAAACAAATCTGGAGCTTGGGTAGTAAAAAGATTAGTCAAAAGGTTATAACAATCTGCTGAAAACTTTTGAATACCCATTGGAATAGATAATGATCCTCCACTGAATAGATCCTGAAGCAGAGCTTTTTCAGGTTTATCAAACAACCTAAAGCATTCATGTCCTAATAGTTCAACTAATGAAGAACCCTTGCACCAGGGATCAAAGAACAAGGACAATGTAGAGTTTTCACCTGGAATCAACTCAATTTTATTCATGTAAAGATTAGCTAAATGCTTTAGCTCTTTCCACATAGGAGAGATTCTACCTGAACCAGATTTCCATAAGGAAATATATTTGCTTTTACACCATTGTGCAAAAGGAGATGTTTGATTGAGAATTTTTCACAAACTTTTATTTTGCATAGGACATGAAGAGTATCAATAGTGTACAGCCCTATACCCCCTCTATTTCGGGGCATTGTAGTTTTGGTCCAGGAAATTATGTGCAATTTTTTGGATTCCCCATTGTGATAGAAGAAATTGGCCATAATAGAAGAAATTCTCTTAAGGATGCATTTGGTAAAGGATAAAGACAGCCAATAGTTAAGATAATTATTCACGTAGCTCTAAGCAATTGATATCTTCCCCAAAGGATAGCATTTTGCTCTTCCAGCCAGCGAGCCATAGTTGAAGCTTGTCAAAGATAGGATTGAAATGATAGGATTTTAACTTACCTGAGTTAAGAGGGAGACCAAGATATTTGAACAGAAAAGAGCCAACATTTATATTAAGCATCTCCCCAAAAAGGTTGTAAGAATGATTAGATTTGGAAAAACAAATTAATGATTTTCCATTGTTGATTTCCAAACCCATATAATCAGCAAACCTGCTTATAACCATTTTTAAAGCCATAATAGAACTATGACAAGCTTTGCCCATCACCAAAAGATCATCAGCAAAAAGCAAATGAGAGGATAAAGTATTATCAAATGAGATAGGGGAAAAATTATGAGAGTTAACCTGCTCCTCCAAAAGGCAAGAAAAAGAATCCATAGCTATTGTAAATAAAAAAGGGGAGAGAGGGCACACGAGACGTTTGATGATTGAAAAAAACCTTTGATTTCTCCATTGAGTACAATAGAAAAAGGAATATCATTGATGCATGCTCGGATCAATTGATGAATTTAGATGGGAACCCAATTTGAGCCATACGATGTAGCAAAGCTTTGATCATATTAAATGCTTTCAAAGTTTATCTTAGCTAGAAAGTATGATCCTTTATTTTCATAAAAATCATAACTACTTTCATGAGCCATAGAGATATTATCAGAAATGTCTCTACCTTTATAAATGCTGATTGAGCCGAGTGGATGATATGGGGAATGACCTGCTTGAGTCGGTTTGCCTACTTTGGCCACTACTTTGTAAAAAAGGCTGCATAGTGAGATGGGCCTGTAATCAGATAATGAGTTGGAGTGCTTGATTTTGGGGATAAGGGTGATTAAGGTATGCTTGAAAACTCTGTAATTTCCCATGTTGAAGAAGTGATGAGCGCAAGAAGAAATTATTTCCGTAATTTTCCGTAGAAATGAAGAATTTAACATTGAAACCATCTACCTGTGAGATTTATTTTCATTGAAGCTATGAAGAGCATCCAAAATTTCTTTATCGGATGTTTTCCTCCAACCGCATGTCTGCTCGTAATTTGCTGGCCAATTGGAATGTTATGCATAGAAGGCTCAAAATTGCTATGATGATTGAACAAATCAGCAAAGGAATCACATATTTCCTTAAATATTTCATCAGGGTCAGATATAAGACCTGAAGGAGTATCAAGACTTCTAATGTAATTGGTATTATATCTCTCTTTGATAGAGTTGTACAAAAATTTAATGTCATCATCAGCATATGTAAGCCAATGAGCTTTAGCTCTTTGGGCAGCCCAAGAAACTTCATTTTTAATGAGCTCATTATATCTCTCTTTAATGTTCTTGGCTTCCATCAAAAGGTGAGTATTAAAAGGCTCTCTTTCCAACCTAATATGAATATCTTCTTGTTCGGCTTTTGTGGACTCAATTTGGGTGTTGAGAGAAGAAGAAACCCATCTTTGATGCTTAAGTAGAATTTTTGAGAGTTGAAGCTTTTTGGAAAGAACATAAATAGGATCTCCATTAATAAAAGATTTCAATGCTGAGCTAACCACATCAAGAAAGTTGTCATATTTGACCCAATAATTCTTGAACATAAATCTGGATGTAATATGAGGCTTATTGTCCATATATAGAATAAGGGGAGAGTGATCAGAGGAAAGAGGACCAGCCACCCTATAATGAGATGCCGGATATTGATCAATCCATTTCATGTTACAAAGGATTCTATCAATTTTAGAGTAAATAGGTCTATTGGTTTGTTGATTTGACCATGTGTAGTATAATCCACTGCTAGGGAGATCAATCATTCCACAATCATTTATGCAATCTTTGAAGTCCTAAAATTTGCTTGAAGCTAGTAAGTTTCCACCAGATTTTTCCTTGTTAGAGATAATACAATTGAAGTCACCAATGATGAGCCAAGGATCTTGAGTAGATGAGGCTATTTCCCTTAATGAACTCCATAGAGGTCTTCTATTATACATATCATTGAAGCCATAGACAAAGGTGAGATATATTAACGATTGACCATGTGAGGAGAGAACCATGAATAAAGCGTAAACGAGATAGTGTGAAATGAAGTGGTGTTTGAGTTCCATTTAATCCAAATTCTGCCCCCCGGACTACTTTCAAAGTTGTTTGAGTTACCTTCATAGTTGAACAAGGAAAATCTATTTAAAGATTGATTGTCCAGAGAAGATGAGATCTTAGTTTCAAGAAGACAAAGGAGATCAAGTTGAGAGTCCCTGATAATCCTTTTGCAGTCATTTAGCCTTCCTTGCCTAGGAAACCTCGACATTCCAAAGATTTGAGGGTCTTGAAGCCTCCATTTTGGTTATTAGGGGGCTTGGAACCTTCAGATTTGAGGGATTTTTATTAGGAATGTTGGTTATCAATTCAGGATCTCTATGAGAATTTGCTCTGTAGGGAAGGCTATGATCCGTAAGAACTCCCCGAGAGTAGGAGCAAGAGGTTCGCAGTGTGATGTAATTTCTGATCCATATTTAGATTATCGATTTTCCTCCAATGGCTGGAGGAAACCGGAGCTAGTCGAGATCATCGAGAGTCGCTTAGCCCCAATATGTTGGTCAAAGGTCGAATTGGAATCAAGTTGGAATGGTTGTTCAAGGCCCCGTGGATTAGCAATAGGTCGGGACTTGGTTGATAGATCAGGTTTAATAGTCACGGGAGGACAACTACGGCTCGACCGCTGGAGGCTTTCTATTTTGGGACAAGTGTTATCTTCATGTGAGAAAGACTTACACTTTGAGCAAGCTTTGGGTTTCCAATCATAAACAACTTCCTGCTGAAATTTACGGCCATTGAGGTTTAGCAAGATTGAATCGGGCAATGGGGAGGATGGGTTCACCTGGACACAAATCCTAGCAAAAGTGACTCGAGATTTGGAGGCAGTTAAGTTGTCAACAGCTAGAGGGATTCCCACCATACTCGCGACTTTTGAGAAACCGGACTCATTCCAACAGCAGAGTGGAAGGTTTGGCAATTTAATCCATAATGGAATTTCAGATATGTGCTCTTTGGAAGGCCTAAAATTCCATGACCATTTTTGAAAAATGAATGATCTACCGTTTAATAAACAAGCTCCTTGATTCCAGACCAAGTTATAATCTTCTTGACATATGAATTTGAATAAGAAAAAATCACCTTCCATGGTAAGAAGTTCCAATTCTCCCTTAAACTTCCATTTCTTATGGACAGCAGCTAGAAGGGTGCCATAAAAAGGTCTTTTGCCAATAGCATGACCAATCAAAGAGAGGCTCCAATCTTTCCGACCCTCTAAAAGTTCGGTTTCGGTGAAGGAGACTTCATCGGAGTTAGGGGGGACAAAGGAGAGAGAAATCGATTGGCTATTTTCATTTTGTGAACCAAGTAGATCTTTCCACATTCGGGAATAGATGGGAGAGGTAGGCTGTCGGGAGGGAGGAGCTACACCCGATGGATTGTTGGAGTTAGAGGATGAAAACGGTGGGAAGTGGGTAGAAAGTGGTTGATCGAGCCATAAAAAAAGAAAAGCGATGAGGGTGAGACCTCCGGCAAAGGCGCCGGAGGCCACACGGGAAGAGAGGAGAAAAAAGGTTACCTCAGACCGGGAAGGGAGTTACCGGTGTCGTCGTTTGGAAAATCGGCCGTCGCCTGTCTCCTTTTCTCGAGCCCTAGCTTTCTCATGCGACACACTTCGTAATCTTTCTCTTTCACATTTTGGGGCAGTTCTTTTTTCCAACGTGGAATTACATGTGCTACTCATGCTCTAGGCCCCACCTCCTTATATATATATATATATATATATATATATATATATATATATATATATATATATATATATATATATATATATATATATATTATTAATGATATTGATATGGCTGAAATTGAATTGTATTGATTTGACTATTATTTTTATTTAGGACTTTTCTCTAAATTAAAAATAATAATTAAAATTAAAATGTTATTTAATAATAATATGATTATTATCAAATTTTAATTGAATTTAAATAATATATATATAATACAAATAATTTAAATATATATTTTTCCTACACATCAATTGAATTTATAAGACTTAATTAAAATTGAAATGGCTTATAAAATATTATTTATATTTGTTAATATCAAAATTTTGTTTTATCCAAAAGTGAAAGTTTGAACGTTTTTATCTTATAGTTACAAAATAATATTTTGATTAATATTTTATAAAATGGAAAAAAAAAAGATAATTAATTAAAATATTATAATAATTAAATATTTGTATAATTATTAAAATAAAAGTAAATATTTTAAATTATTTTCCCAAAAAAAATTTCGGTTTCATCTAGACCACAAGTACATCAGAAAGCGCGCTTTATACAAGTTCTCGGTCTTCCTTCCGCCACTTCATGCACAAACCCGAGCCGTCGTCAATCATTAATTAAGAGTAAAAAGATAAGGACTAAAAGACAAATTGCAGGTAAAAAGAATTTTCCAAACATGGACAATTAACTTACTTTTATATTTATTCGTCTTGATGTAAAGCATATTGATAAATTTAAATAAAATTTTAATTAATATAAAATTTTTTGTTATATTAATAAAAATGTTTTCATATTAACAGTATCAACCATCCAGCTAGATTGCTCTATAAAAAGTTTAAATAATATATTGATTATTATGTACTAAAAAATATATGATGATAGGTATAATTAAAATTTTACCTCAATGAAAATATCTAGTGCACAAATGGTTAAAAGTGATGAGTGACACTAAAATTTTTATTTGGAAAAATCTATAAGAGAACTGAAAAAGGAGGCATAGCTCTATCGAAATAATTTAGTATATATATCAAAAGATACAACCTTTCACTCTTCTTTTTGAGGGGAGAAGATAGGGATATAAAATATGAAATGCATATTTATCTTTTATTGATAAAAGTTAATCACAATACCCTAAGAATAAGATCACAACTAGGTATGATCGCCATCGTTATAATAAAATCGATCGTGATATCAATGACTATATACCAACGATAAGTATTAGTGTTGGTTGGTGGTGGCTGGATTCATGCTTTTAAGCTTAACCCCTTAAGTTCTTATTTCATTGTAACTATTTAAAAATTTTAGAAGGGATATTTTGATAAATTTAGCTAAAACTCAAAATGCAAAAGATGGTTCATATTAGTTACCTTGATCAAGATTTAAGTGCCCTAATAACAACATATTTGAGTGATCGTGATTTAGAATGATATATCATTGATATATACATAATCATGAGAATAACTTGATACATTACAAAATTTGTTACCTTAGGGCAACATTTTAAAATGAGGATTAAAAATCACTAATAATATGTCATAATGTAGCAATGATTTTGTTGTAATTTATTTTCTAGAACCATGGAAAGGTAGTTAAAAGAGTCGATGGAGAAAGAAACAATAAAATAATTTTTTATTTTTTTATATCAACTTTACAGAATGTCCCTACTTATATATACTAGAGGCAAAATATAGAAATAATAGAGAAAAAAAATCAAGAATTACAAAGAAGTAAATTAAGGTTTAGATAAAAAATCTAATACTCCATCTCAAGATGAATAGTAAATATCTTTGATGTTCATCTTGCATAAAAGTTCAATGTAGATGAAGGCAATGCTTTAGTAAACATATATACTAGTTGGTGTTCAATATATTGCACAAGTTTGATTTGGCCATCTTCAACCTTTTCAAAACAACATGATAATCTACTCTATGTGTTTAGTAATGCTCATGAAATGTTGATTTGTAGCAATGTGAATAGTCGGTTGAATATCACAAAATAATAAAGCTAGTGAAAAGTGCTTGATAGTTTTGTCGCCAAGTTATTTTGCTTGAAGTTGTAGCCAAAACACAAGCACTCAACTTCATTGGATGACTAGACACCGTCAGTTACCTATTTTGCATTCTATGATATCTGGGAATTGCTGAAGAATTTACAAAAAAATGTAACATATTTGTGTGTGTTAGGGCATGCTCCCTAATCTACAAAAATGCTGATAACAAGGAAGATAGAGAAAATAACTCGTGTTCGATATTCCTTTAAAAAATTGAACAAGATGATGAATAACATTCATGTGTGGAGTTCTTGGTTTGGCCATGAATTGGCTTAATTTATGAAAAAGGTTATATATAGATAAAGTAAGATATAAGAGCCACCCAATTAATTGTCTATCTTGGGAATGGTAGAAGATAAGTTCCCCATCAATGACATTTAATTGATTTCTAGGATCCATACAAGTTTTTAAGGGTTTTCTAGCAAGAAATCAAGTATCTTCAAGAAGCTAAAGAGTATAGTGACATTCAGATAAATTGATGGAGCACCTTAAAATCTTCCCAAATTTCATGGGTAGTCTCAAGGAATATAATACTTATAGATATCTCCTTTAAAATAAAATTTATTAATGCAGAAAAAATTATAATATTATTTCTTATCAATGAGAGAAGGAGATATGAATTAGTCCCATTAGGTTTAATAATACTGCCATCAATAAATTCTTGCTTATTTTTGGAGATAAAGCAATCATCATAGCTCTATTCCATGATGCATAATTATTTCAAAAAAGAATTTGAGAAATAAGAGCAATAGCTGGGTTGTTTGAATGATGCAAATAATAAGGTGAATGTGGATCATTGATATCCATATTAGCAACCCTAATAAGAGAAGAAAGGAAGGAAACTTATTCTAATTAGGGAAAGAGACCAAAGGGGACGCTTATTCTTGCTCTGATACCATATTGTGATCTATTTTCTAGGACAAAGCAATCAGGAAAAGGTCGAAGAAAGAAAAATTGGAGAAAGAGTCAATGAAGAAGAAAACAAGACTAAAATAAAATTTTGTTTTCTATATATTTGCTTTATAGAACGTTAGACACAAAATATAGAAATAATAGAGAAAAATCAAGAACAATAAAGGAACTAAATTTAAAATTGAAAAAATCTAATAGATTTCAACCTCCTCTAATTTTTTTTTTATCATTACAACAATAATCAACAATTTTATCTATGACTAATTACAAGTGTTTAAATTGATTCTATGTAATGGCATTTTAAAACCTACTATAAACTTATAATGGGTTTAATTATTGTACAACTCATATCAATTATAATAATTAAACCCTTGATCCTTTCCCACTTTCAAATCATTTCATTGGCCTTCTACAATTTTACTTTACCAAACTATTCTCTCATTGGGACTTCTTACTTTTTGTTGGTTTGTCGAGACAAAAATCTTCTCCTTAAAAAAAGATCTCAATCATATGTTTGAAAACTCATCCAATAATACACATTTTGATGCAATTTTCAAATTAATTTTTTTAAATGAATTGTCAATTTTATCAACTTTACATTAAAATTATATTTTAGATAAGATAAATCTAATGACACCAAATATAATCTAATTTGAGTTCAAATGAGCTCAAATCAAGTATTCAAAGTATACTTAAAATTTTTGTGATACTAATTAATGAGTCAAATTATCTTTAAATTTTACATACTTCCAATCAAATCAAGCATTTCAACAAAAAATTTTTGTAAATTTGAGCTACTTAATTTGAGATCATTGAGGTACCTAAATGCTAAAAAATCTCATCAAATTAATCAATATAACCTATTACATGAAGTGTTTTAATTTTTTGTTAAATTTATCAAAATGTCCTTTTAGAAGTTATAATTAGACATCTATTCTCTACATGGAGGGCAACTATACTTGAGTTTGGAGATAGCTTAGAGATCTCAAGAATTTTGGATCTTTACTTAATGATAAAGGCCAACCTCCACCTAGAAACAAGTCGAGCCTTGTTTGAGTCACTTTGCTTGAGCTTGAGCTTGATTAATTAATCAGCTTGAGCTTGTTTATTTGGAGAGTTTGAGCGACTCATTCATCTAGGATGAAAGAGATAAAATAATTCTGATTCAAATACTTGTTATGATAAAAATGACAAAAAAAAAAAAAAAAACCAATTAGAAATCAATTGATATAAGAGAATGATATATAATTTATATATTAATTTTATACTTAACTATTAAATTATGTTATATTTTAAGTATATTTTATTAATATTTATTAAATGAGCTAGTTTGTAAGCTAACTAGTTGAATTAGGATTGGCTTGAGCTTGATTTGTTAGTTCATTGAGTTTGGCCCATGAGTTAGTTACTCATTGACAACCCTACCTCAATATATAATCACTATAATATCGTCACATAACTATTATTACCAACTATGTCACCCAATCATCTAAATGTAGTCGCCATCACTATCGTCCAATAAACTTTGCTAACTACAATCTTCACCTCCAGCATTATTATTATAGTCAAAGAAGAAATAGCAATATTTGAGTGCACAATTTATAATTCTATCTTCTCCAAATAAGGAGAAGAGGATCTTGTAATCTAAATCAATATAGTGATATTTATCAAACTCAATGATTTTTTTTTCATTCATAAATTATTTAGTATGTGACAGTGATGTCAAATCACACCACGAAAGCATTTATCAAATTAAAATTTAAAGTTTGCTATTTTTCAACTTGATTGATAAAATGTAAAAGAAAGACGATCAAACTTTTAAAATATAAATGTTGTAAGTAATATTTTTTTTTTTTTTTTTTTAAAATTATTATATTTCATCTATATCAATATTCATATTTTATATAACATCTTCTATAAAATTAGGACATTAAATTTTCACTCATTCTAAAATTTTTACATTAATTTTACATCAATACTCAATAATAAATTAAAAAAAAATTGAATAGATAAAATGTACGCATTTTGACACGTGCAATAATATATATATATTTTTTCCCTCAACTCCGATGCTTGCTATCCCGTAAGCCCCGACCAGAGCTCGGTATGTGCCCAAATGTTAAAAATACGAATAGTATATGACAATAGGCTTTCAATATTATAAGAAATTAATAGTAATTTTGTCAGCTGGGATACTCATTCAATATTCATGGCTCCAATTTTTCCATTCGCTTCGTTGTCAATAAAACGCCGTAAGCCGTCTCCTCTGACCCCAAAATGGAAAGAGTGCCATCTATTTCCAAGTCAAAATCCAGAATATAACAACCCATTGATTCTCATCACGAGGAAAATAATTACTTGTTATGGTATATTTTTAATAATATAAAATATAAATAAATTAGAGAAGATAAGTATTTAAATCTTCAAATGCTTTTGAAAAATAAAAAAAATTATTTATAATATTTATTTTATATATTGTGTAGTTTTATGCTTTTTTTCCCGAATATTGATCAGGATATCTAATTCACCATCTATTGTATATATTTTTGATTTTATTATTATCATATGTTTTACAATAAATATTTTATTATTTTTTAAATCTATGTAAAAATTAAATTGCATAATTTTATGTATTTAAATATAAATCATAGATTAATTTTTTCAGTGCATGTTAATTAAAATAGTTAAAATGTCTTAACTCATCATAGCTCTTTCATCCCTTTCGATTAATTGTCTCGTTAAAAAAGTTAAAAATATTTACAATCATTTTTTTTAAATATTTATATTTTATTGGTTCTATATTTTAATTGTACTAATAAATTTATCATAAAATTCTCATGCAACCTATTCTACTGTTATTATAAAAAAATATATTTTGATCAAAGTTTGGTTGAGATAAAATTTAAAAATCAATAAGTATTTTTTTAAATTTAAAATAATGATGATATTTATTAAAGCTAATATTAATAGACATTTTATAATAAATAATATTCTAATTATTTCAATCAATATCGATATTTCTTCTCTCTCTCTCTTATTATTTTATGACTATGTCAGTCAGTCATTTATTATACGAACGACTAGATTTATTTTCATAAAAAAAAATTTTTATACCTAAATAATTAATTAAGATTAATAATATACCTATTTTAAAAATAATCCTCCGTCAATTACCTCGTGTCCCATTGCTCTCATGGGCAACACACTGGTCTCTCCCTGTTTCCCGGCAACCACCAACGCCGCCACTGCCACCATAAAGCTCATCTTTTGGGGAGGAACCACCCGCTTCCTCACATCCGGGCTACTAGCTGGAGAACTCATGTTTCAGTTCCCCGACAGTCTAGTCTGCAACGCTAACTCCATCTTCATCGGCCGACCCGTCCCCGCACTAACCATCGACGATGCGCTAATTTCCGGTGAAAACTACTTCGTTCTCCCCGCCGACCACCTGCCCTGTGGCACTCTCACCGCCGCCTCCCTCGCTCTGTTTTCTTACACAAAAGGCCAGCAACCGACTTTCGGACATGGAAAGTGTCCGTTTGAGTATGTAAAGGGAAGCGATGGGAAGGCACACATAAGGGTGCTTCCGGAGTTCATTGAGGGGATGATATGTGGCGGTGGTGGAGGCGGAGCCGGCGAGGAGAAGGGAGGTAGCGGCAGAGTTTGTGAAGAGATATGCAGTACGCCGGAGCTGAGGAAACAGTATGAGCAGTTGGTGGGGTTGAAGAACCGGCCGTGGTCGCCAGGATTGGAGACGATAACAGAGAGTAATTTCAAGGTGAGGTTGTCTCCTAGTAGGTTCTTGAGGTGTGATAAGATCAGATGACGCACATACATGGGGAAAAATTATCAGAATTTTCTGTGCAAAAATACAGTTAAAATTGTCTCAAAATCTTTAAATATATTTTGATGTAAATGCAATATTAAGTATTTCTATATTGTATTTATCTCAAAATAGATTTAAGAGTTTTTGAGATCTATTTTGATAAGAAAATTCAGACTTAATTTTTTTCAGTAAAAAAATAAGAATTTTCTGCTCAAATTTGATCAAAATGAATATTAATTTTTTTAAAATTTATTTTGAGATGAATATAATATAAGAGTTAATTAACTGTTCTTATATTAAATTTATCTCAAAATAATGAAAAATTTTAAATCCTTAGCACAAAGCTTTTCATATTTTCTGTAAATATTCTGAATTGTATAGGGACAATTGTTGTGTTGTTGGTGATTAGTTCATAATTATGATGGAGATGTTTTCTATTCTGTGAAGATCTATTAGAGAAGTGTTATCGGGTGAGGAATAAGCAAATGAGTAATTCAATTAGAATTTTAATAGGAAGATATTTGAACTATATAAAACTTATTTGGAATTGAATGTTGTAGTTATAATAAATTTTTGGATACATACATACCACATAATTCTTATATATTTATACATATAAATTTAAATATTTACATAAATAATACATAAATCTTTAATATTATATTAAAATATCACTATCATTAATTTTTTAAAAAATAAAATGCATATTTTTATGCTTGTTAAATATGTAAATACATAAGAATTATGCAAAATATATGTAATTCTTTTAAATTTTTTCTTAATTTTTTATGATTTTATCATGCATTTATGTTGTTAATTAATGTTAATCTCTAGTTTTTTTAAGAATTGCATGTTAATTATAAACAAAATTTTAAAAAATTAGTAAATTAGTATGTTTTGACCCGTCACACTAATGAGAGCAAGAGTTTCAACCATCAGGCAAAGTACTTAACACAAAGTTGACCTCTTGTTATCTTTATGTAATCTTCATGTCAAAGGAATGGATATGTGATAATGAAGATGAAGAAGAGATTATTTAAGGATTTAGGGTTGGAATTAGGGATTCAATTGAGCATATATTCATTGCTTCAAAGCTTTTAAGATAGTTGTCTATTTATTACATCATGGAATTGTCTAACTCTTATAGTAAAATATGGGAAGGTATTACTATGTATAATTAGTTGCTGCCTATAAAAAAATGAGATACAAAGAGAAATTGGAAAAGTGAATATTTTTTGTCGATGTTATTTCTGTGTGATGGTTAACATTTTTCAACTATGGGTGAGAAAATTATTGCAATCCACAAGTTTTTGTAGTTGTAGATATGACTTTAAAAATGAAGCTCATAGAACATCTTATTGTCTTCATTTTTTAATGTTAAACCTACAAAAATTACATTTAGAGATTTTAGAAATTACTTTATAAGTCATTTAAATTTTGATTCTAGTAAACTTATGATCGTCGCAATGTGTTTCAATGAAAAATAATTCAAAAATATTAAAATCATTTAAATTTGAGTCTAAAAGATGTGCTCATAAGTATGATTGATAATTTTTTTTAAAAAAAATTATTTAAGAAATTAAACAAACTCCAAGTTGTGAGTGCTTATAATTGAAATATGATCATTTGAATGCTAAAAAATATCATTTTTTTTAAAATGGACCCAACAAACCTATCACCCTTCTTCCTCCACAACACATTTTGTATCTGATTCTTTTTATTTTAAGTGGTTGGTACTATCACAGTATATGGTTGGGCAATGGGGCAACTTAGATAATCTTCAGAAGGCTCTCATAGGCTCACAGAGATTGATGAGCTTCTTTGATTTATTCAAATTTCATGAGAAAAGTTAAAAATCTCAATAATTAGTAGTTTTGTGTCATCTTATCCTTCCACTAAACTAAGTGTCTTCCACATAGTCTTCTTAACTAAAGAGAATTTCAATAACTACAAGAGCTACAATTAATAGCTCATAAAAGTATTGTTTGAAGCATTTTGTTTAATAATGATTGCAGACTAGCTAAAATAAAGATAACCTTCGAAAGTAGATTGGTCTGATCAGCTCTTGAGCCCCAATAGTGATGGCAATGGCTCATCATTCTAGCATGTGAAAATGATATCTCATGCGACATCTATGAGATCCCACTTGACAAAAGAACTAACTTGATCTTGTGCTAGATCCATAGCCTTTGCCCAAGTGATCTAGTTTCTTATAAACTCAATATAGCTTGAGATTGCAAGAGTCATTAAAAAATATTGCTTGACCTGTTAGGAAGATGCACTGCCTTAACAACATTTTAACACTCCAGTTCAAAGAAGCTATTAAACTGAAAACAAAGAAATTCTTCTCTACTCCTAGAAATATGAAACGCAATTTTTTTTTTATTGTTTTATCTTAATATATATGCACACTTCAAAACATTATTTCAACAAACTTTCTTCAGGCATTATAGAAATTTGCTCTTGGTATAGGCTATAACATGACTTTAAGATCTGGTAAGAAAAATAAAATTATTCACAAGCTTCAGTAAGACAAACAAATGGCAGAAATGAAGAGAAAGTTCTACACGTAACTTTTATATATTATATCATACAATATCTTAAAATGCTTTTTTTTTTTCAAATAAAATGAATTGTGATTTTTGGTTAATAGAGATGGTCATATCCCCAAAATAATGAATTTGAAATTAAATAGATTTTAGGTTTCTTGGTGTTTGACATGATGTAAAGTAAAATTTTAAAGTGATGTAATGTATTTGTAATTTAGCAGATAGTTATATTTTGGTGTATAATTTCAATTAAATCATCAATATATAAAATTTTATATATGATCAGATTTATTTCTTGAAAATATATGTAGATACTATGAAAAGCAAAATACTTTACATTACATTTATTTAACAAAGCAGAAAAAAAAAACTCATGAGTTTATAAATTTATCAACCAAATAATCTAAAGTAATCAAAATTCATTCTTTTTTTTTCAAAAATAGATAAAAAATGATACAATTATAATATCTTTGAAAGCATGTCAAATCTATTTTCTTTAAACATGAAGTATGATCTCATACCTAATCGAGGTATGTGATAGAATGAGTAGTAAATAACAATTAAGATAAAAAGAGGCAGAAGATATATAAAATCATATCATTTTATATTTGCATAATTGTGGTTCAAGTGCATTTTGCCAAATATCATGGAATAGTACTATAAGATAGAGTAGAATGATCATTATTCATTAGGGCTCTACAATAGATATAATTGATGATAAATATGCAATAGATATTGCACATTGAAAAGAAAAGAGATGTAAGAATTTATATTGTATCAATTGGCTATCTTATGTGGTTTTGAGGGCAATTATGAAGGTTGGTGGATTTTTTTGAAAAGTCTCATGAAGTGAAAAAACAAGATTTAAATACAAGTAATTGTGAATTTAGCAAATTTGTATACATTTAAATTTAAAAAACATTAGCTTATGCTGTTTAATTTTAACATTAATATTCTCATTTCCTTTATATCATCAGTTTTCTTAATTCTTAATTTAATTTCATATGAAATTATAATTTTTTGCTAATTTTTATAGATAGCATTTGGTATTACAGTTGAGTCTCATTGTAGATCTATATCATCAAAATTTAATAATCAAATGAAGAAGATATGTCTTAATCCTTTCATTGATGAAGATCAACACTATCATTCATATCATATCATCTAAATCTCATTTAGACTACAACTCCATCACCTGCACAAATTACTTTTAAATTTAAATTCTTCCATTCCATTACAACATTCTCATAAGACTCATTAATATGATCATCTTAAACACATACAATGGTAAATTAATATTTCTTAACACATAAAAGAAGATTCCTCTAAAATTCATGATACATGGTTTCAATAATTTATGATAATATTTTTTATAATATTCATTAAAAGATATTTTTTTTGAGAAACTAATAAATTATTTCATATTCAAAAAATGCTAGTTGTCATAACATTATGAAAGAGTTAGGATGAATTTAAGTTTTGAAGCTCAACTTGTACAATATATTCACCATATCAATACATTTTGGAGAGTCCTCTATAGATTGAGAAGAAATTATGAGCCAACCTATCTCATCTCAGGGAAGCTCTAGGTATGCTCATAAGAGAGATTAATAAAGAAATTGAGCTATGGGCTTCGAAAATTCGCCATCGATTTCTCGATGAAGAGAGTGATTTAAGTGTCGGTGTAATTTTCAGAAGACTGATGAAATAGTAGATAAGACACTACCCAGAGATTTCACCCTCATTTTGTGAGGACTTTAGATCGTTCCGGGTTTCTATACGCAAGAACCTATAGTTAATACCCTCTCAATCACGAGAGAACTTTCGATTAAGGCTAATCATTATTGCAATAGTAGTGTATAATAGCGGCTATGGAGTTTTAGAATTTAGATTTATGAGATTCATTATATTTAACTTAAAGATGGTTGGGGAACTGATGTGCTCGATCAGATCTTATGGTTTTTATCTCATGTGGTCTCAGTCTACTTAGGAGGTAGTAACCACTGATCGAATGATTCTTATCGAACACATGTGTTCGTCATCCAAGAAATCTTTATAGACACGGGGTGGTGTTTGTCAGGAGATAAGCTTAAGTCTATCTTAAATTTATGGATGGTTTTGCTCAATCAAGTATACCATGGTTCACAACTCAAAGCGGCCATTGGGGAGCATCTGCTGCGTGGCCGTGATATAGTGGAGTCATTTGGCGACAACCACGATCAAGACTCACGGGTAAATCGCATCATGTGGAACTCTACAAGCCGAGAAACCGAGCCATGTCTCTTGGCATGAGATTGAGAGTAAATATAGTTGTGCACTTGATTTGACTTTGGCTCCTTTGTGCTAGAGTTTTCTTAATTTGTCACATCCGACAAATAATTGTGGAAGGCGGGTTGAATTTTTGGCTTCAAGTTTTTAATGTTGAATTTCAGTTAGACATTTATAGCTCAATAATATTTTAGATTCTGCATTTAGATTGATATTCAATCTAAGTCAATTTGCTTTAAAATTAAAATCATATTTTGATTGAAGTATCCCTTCGGTTGAAATTTTTATTCAACACAGCCACGATCTTTTAGTTTATTACTTTAGATCCTATCGACTCTATTACTTTAATAATAGAGGATCAGATCTACTATCATATGATAGAATTAGCTTCTCAGATATTTCATTAAGTTGGAAATATTATAATATTATTTTTGAATTTTAGGTTTTGTTAACTTGACGGTCTAAGATCACCAGAATCAACTCGTGCGGCTCAGAGACACTAAATTTAAGCATTCAACATAGTGTCGAGGCCCATGCGATTGTATTTGATTCCACATTAATTTAAACTTAAGGGATTTGTATAATATTACTTATTTTAACTGAATTACATTGCAAATATAAATTTTTAGATAAAATTTTGGCGTGTTCTGACCTCGATTATCCCCATATAGCTATGGGTTGGGCACCCATGCCAGAAGATGTATGGGTGGTGTAAAACACCACGATCGAATGCGTCATCCCACCATGTTAAGAAAGACATGTGGGTCTCGTACTTGTATGAAGCGTATTTTCATGTCGCTAAAAGCATGTACGTACTTATATATTTGCATTGTCAAGTTAAAATATTAATTTTAGACATTATTGAATTTTATTAAGCGGTTTATTAATCATATTAGTGTAAAATATTTGGCATCATCGTATATAGTTTCATGATACGGGCCTTCCCATCACGCCAAGAAAGGCGTATATGAGTGGTATAAATCACTACGAATGTCACCATGCCAATAAAGGCATGTATGAAGCTCTAAAATACCTTGAAATATATTTTCCCGCTACGCCAAGAAAGGTGTGTACGGGTACTTATACACCTACAATGTTAGTTCAAATAATAATATTATATTATAGCATAGTTTACTATCAAGCTATGTAGGTCCCCCTATCGGTGTGAAGTTTGGCATTATTGTCAGGTAGGCCGGGTATCTTGCACCTATATTTCAAGGAAGGTGTGTATGGGTGGTATAAATCAAGGCTTGAATGTGCTTTCCCACCATACTAAGATAGACATTATATGGGTTTCCAAGGTACCTGTTGAAACAGATTTTTTCCTCACGTTAAGAAAGGCGTGTGCAGTGCTATAGTCAAGAAAATACAAGTTTTTCGCCACTCAAGAAAGGCGTGCTATGCTGATCCACAGTTCGGTCAGCAGGTGCCGAGCACTGGCTGTGCAGGTGAGTGCGGGCAGAAGTTGCGTGGCGTGCGCGAACAATGCAGCGCACTAGCGAGCAGTCGTGAACAATCTTATTCTGATGCACATATAAATCTTCTTCTGATGAACTTCTGACAGTAAAAGAAAACTCAGAGAGAGAGAGAGAGAGAGAGAGAGAGAGAGAGAGAGAGAGAGAGAGAGAGAGAGAGAGAGCTTGATGGGAGGAGAGGAATTGAAAAGTTAGGTTTAGGGTTTTAAGAGAGGTATTTATAGGATTTATATTTTTTATTATTTTATTTGCCATAATTTGGATTTTCGCATACACATCATCACATAGATAATATATATGTTAATTTTAGGTTACTATGATGTTCCAAAGCGTAAGCAATCGGAGGTTGTTTGGTTCAATCGGCGTCGTTCAATTTCTTCAAATTTGCACATTTGCCTGGCGGCTCGATATTCATAAATGAATTGAGCGTAGTTAGTCTTATTTATTAGGTTTTGATGCTAACAAAGTGATCAATTTCTTGAACGAAGGTCGTTTGGGCTCTTTCCCACCTCGATATGCGTGTTTGCATCAATGACCCTCATTCTTGATCGGTCTACCGTCAAATTATGCAAGATGCCTATTCTGATCAATTTCAACATTTTGAATGCGATGGCGGAGTCCGTTCATCGATCGGAGGTCATTTCGATTGATTTTCGGTGCCATCGAGTGTATTGAGCTCCGATTTGTGTGTTATTGTATCTGATTGCTCGATATTCACACATATGCGTCCAAAATGAGCACGAACAGTCTCATTTGATAGGTTTTGACGTTTCAATGCACATAGAGTAATCAATTTCATGAACGGAGGTCATTTGGGCAACATCGTGGCTTCCCGACCTCGAGCGTGTCAGCGCATCGGCGACCCTCCTTTTTGATCGGTCGACCGTCGAATTATGCAAGATGCCTATTCCGATCAATTTCGACATTCCGTACGCGATGGTGGAGTCCATTAGTCGAGATCTGATTTTATCTTTGTTTAGTGCGTTTACGATTTGCTTGGCTGAACGTCACAATTCACCTGTGAGCTCGACTTGACTTATGACACATACATGAGGTCAACATGAGCTTCCTATTGGACAAGTGGACCTCCCTCTATACTGATATCATAGTTTTATACATTGAGTATAGAATTGGGATAATATGTATTAAGTCATTTATAAGTTATTATTTTTATATTTAATGTTATTCTATAAGAAATTTTACAAATGAAGATGCTAGGTAGAGACCATAATATGGTGGACTGACACATATTCACTAAATGCAGGCGAACCAAATGTGGGACAATAGTAAATAGAATGAATTTATATAATTACAAGCATTTGCAATCAAAATGTTAATATATGGATGCCTTTAATATTAATGTTTTGTAATATGAGTATATGTGCCTCAAAAAAGTTAGGAAGTTAGAGCTCTATCGGAGAGAGCTCTTTTGATGAATCAACACATTAGTCAGATTTTAGAATGTGGAGTCAACTAGTGGAAAGAAAGAAGAAAGTGAGAAGTTAGAAACTTAACTCCTAAGGCATAACTTATAATGTCCAATCCTCTTATATCACTTATCCTGATTATACACAGAAGACATGATGCAAAAAAATAACCTATAATGACTTCAGATTTTCCATAAAGCATGAATGCTAAAATACAGTGCATGAATACTAAATGCAATCTAAGTTGAAACTATAACGCAACAACAGATGAGTCAACAAGCAACAAATGGAGCTGAGGAGGTTAAAGAGTGATAAGGGAAGGAAGAAAGTGTGCAGATATTATACTGTACTTGTAGCATAAAGTTGAGTTCCACTATCTTCTTATTTATTACAATGCACATATAACATTTTCAGAGAGCAATTTCTAAAATATAGTCTTGATTTTATTTAATGGCACATGCCACAGTTTGTATTGTTTTTATTTTTCTAAAAGGATAAACATATATCTGAAGTCTTTTAACGCAGCACAACAGGCTATTTGTACGTTATAACATGGGCCGATTCTCCTCGTATATAACCTGATCTTGATTCTTCCAGCTGGAAGACATTCCTGAGCTGTTCACAGAAGATTTGGCCTTTCATTAATGTAGTAGTCTTCCTTGCCTGTCTCCCATCATTAAAAATTAGTTAATGATCTAAAACAAAATTTATTAATAATTAATCACAAAAATCAATATTATGGAAATTATCACCTTTCAACATAACATTATGTAAAGGGCTGTTTGGTTAGCATAAATAATCTTGTAATTAGTTTTATTTTTTTTCTTTTTTTTGTTGTTTATGGAAGTAAAACAAATTCATGTAATTTTTTTGATTTCAATATTAATATTATGCGTGTTAAATACAAAAATATTTGAGTGTATGATAATAAGAAGAGATTTTTTAATTTGCTTTTTCGAGATTGCCAAAAGAATTTGCTTTTTCATATTTAAATTTATTAATTAATTAATGTTTAATATAGTAATAAAATTATATATATATATATATATATATTAAATTTTCATTATGTTAATATAAAATGATAATATTCAAATTTTATTTATTTATAACACTAATAATTAATATCTTAGAAAATTTGTAAATTAATTACTAATAATTAAATATTAAAATACATTGTATTTGTATTTGATTTTATTTATTTTTTGTCAAGAAAAAATTTTATTTATATTTTATTTATATTTTAATATATATTTATTTTTAATTGAATACATTAATTAGTGAATAAATTCTATAATTAATTTACATATAATAAAATCAAATATAAACATTAAATCCAACTAACAGAAAAAATAATTTTGTATTTATTTTACAAACCAAACAATGATAAAGTATTGAGAATTCTATTCACTTTTCTCGATTTAAACTGATTCTAAATGCAGTAAACATTTTTAAAAAAGAATATGAATACTATCTTTAGGCACATAAATTCATATTTCTCAAAAAGAAAAAAAAAAGGAAGAAAAAAGTAAAAATGATAATTAAACATATAATTTTATTATCACTTAAAAAATTTAAATATAGTCAATTTTTTTTATAATGTGGGGTGTTTAAAATTTTGATTTATATTATCATATATTAATATTATGTGAGTGCTAAGAAATGATAATAAATTTTTTTTTTGAACAATATGTTACTATAATTTAAAAATTTATATTTAAATACCACTACTAAAAGGTGTGAGGTAAGGTAAGAGGGTTTTTTTTTTATTTTATTTATTTATTTATTTTTTTTTTGGATCATTTGAGCAATCTTCAAAGTTTGAACTCGAGATCTTCAAGAACGAAACAAGGCCTCAACTAATAGGCTAAAACAAGGCTATTTGTAGTGGTTTTAAAACTACCTATACTTACCTATGACAACGATTATAATCGACGAAGTAAGAATAGTAATTGCAGCCGTAATAATCACTTCAATATTTAATTATTTACCTAATAGCATCCTTCGCCTATGCCCTCTTCTTTTGAAACCCTCTGATTCTCATCTCGACTCTTGACCGCAGTCGTCGTCGACACGGTATTTTCCTTGCAATTTTATTGCTAGATCCCATATACTGCAAACTTTTGTGCTGTTAAATATATTCGTGCACTTATATTCATAATTGCCTAATGAGTTCTCTACTTAATTTTACTTAGCACTTCATATGTTTCTATGAGATATTATTATATGTTTTCTTTATGCTGTTCTAATTATATTATTCCATGTGCTTTATGATTGCGTAATTATATTTGACAAGGATGATATACCACATGTATTCTATAATATATTATGAAAATGAAGCATTAAATCCATTTTTTAAACAAAATGGTAATATTGCGGCAGTTATACGTTGCATAACTTTCTATTCACTATAAATAAACATCAAAATCAGAGTTAAAAGCACCTAACTGAAAAACCCCTTCCCGTCTATAAAACCTCTGCTAAATTCCTTTTGATTTGTGCAATTATAGGCGTTTGAAATAGTTTTGCTTTTAAAAACTAAAAGTAGTTTTATTGGCTACCGTTTTTGGTGTTTTAGAAAGTTTTATTAATTGAAAAAAATTTGTTT
The DNA here is from genome assembly GCA_021442155.1 of Cymbidium sinense. Taxonomy (NCBI): domain Eukaryota; kingdom Viridiplantae; phylum Streptophyta; class Magnoliopsida; order Asparagales; family Orchidaceae; genus Cymbidium; species Cymbidium sinense. The sequence continues at coordinate 60,478 of JAKCPB010000055.1, forward strand.
ATCATTATAGAGTGTTAATTCAAAATGCTTTTAAAATATTTCAAAACGAAAAATATTTGTAACACACAATAGTTTTTTAAGAAAGTTCTCTGACACTTTATAACCAAATCAAAGTTCTCCACACCTACAACAAATATGCAATAGTTTAAAAAGAGCTATTATAAACTTTCCAGCAATTTTAACTGCTTTAATAGAGTTATTTAACTGCTGCTAAATGACTTTTTTCTATAGTGTGATGATCCATGCTATTCCTCACTCATGTATATTCATTTGGGTTAGATTAATAAAATTGTGATATGAATAAGAAATTATTTTACAAAGTCATCAAATGTTGAATTAGTTTGACAACTATGAACTTACTCTTTGAATAGTCATCTTAATTCTTAAAATCAACCTATTACTAATAAGTCTCCTAACATGTAACGTTAACTCAACCCTCAATACTATAATGTTTAATTCATTCAAAAGGTTTATATATGATGCTCCTTAGATCTAGCACTCACCCAAAGCATGCATCAATTTGTTGGATATTCTCACCAACCAATTAGTAGCTCTCATCCTAAAAACTCACTTAAAGTATTTATCATGATACTCAATATAGTGCACTTGATACACAACTCATCTATGATTCCTATCGAGAGGTGACTTCTAAGAGAACTCATCCATTGTACAATTAGCTACATTTGGCTTAACTAATGCCATTTTATAAAAGCTGTATCAAATTCCTCTAGAACATAGATTATGATCTCTATCCATAAATAAGATCAAAGATCTAGTTTGTGCATGTAAAATTATAAAAAAATCACATTCTAAATAGAGATTTTTTTCTAAGAAATTTGTTCTCTTTAGTCAATTTGGCTCACCTTGTCTAGCCAAATGGGATAGGCTAGGTTTTCTAAAAGCTAATTCTCTATTAGTTTTTTTGGATACCTTGCTTTTTTTCTCTTCCGTTATATTTTAAATGTTATTTGATTATCTATTAAGGCATGAATGGGATAGGCTAGGTAATCAAATTAAGAAGTTAATGTTATAGATAAAAAATTAGAGTAAATTATCTTCTATATGCATACTCAACTAATTAATCAAGTAATTGATTAACTCTATAATTAACTTATAAATTCAATATTAGTAGACAAGTCAAAAATTTTGTGACAAGACAAGTCAAAAAGTTTGTGACAACTTCTTATAAGCAAGCTACAACCCACAAGTAGACAACCACTTAATATTAAGCAAAGGCGCATTATACTTCAATAACTTTCACTCAAAGATAAAAATAATATGATGCCAAAATAAAATATTTTAAAGATAATGATCCATCAGTCTCAAATGAGCAATTCATATATGATTTTCTACAAGTAACTTATCCATATAAGTCAAAAATTAGTTATACAAGTCATTCTTCATTATGAGCTACCTAGGCATTAGTGAGGTCTCATGAATAAGATGTCCTATAGTTATTGCTTAAGTTGCATGTTAAGCATCACTTATGTCTCTAAAGAAGTTCACAATCTCAATGATTAAAAGGTAAGTTATAGCCATAATAAAATTGATCCTTATAAATGTATATTTCATTATTTGAGAAATTATTTAGAAACTTGTCATTATATATATGACTAAGCTTCCAAGCTTCAACTCATCAATCAGAAGCTTTATACTCTTTACTTAAATCAATGACTTTAGTCTTTATTAAACATTTATAAAGTTTTCTAACTATTGATCACAATAGTTTCCATCATCAAAATAGAACTCAGAGCATGAAAAATAAAGAATAAAGAAGAAGAAAATAAAAAAAAATTTTAAAAAAAAAGAGATTAAAGACCTTAAGTGGATCAAGAGATTAATAAATCATATAGAACTAAAGATCTAAAGTTATGACCTATTTATAAGCAAAAAATTAAGGATCCCAAGCCATCATTTCAAAATAAAGCAACTCTTTCATGATGATCATTGATTTGATAATCAAAATCTATTAAAAAAAGGATTGCCACAATTGTGTATAAATCATATAAGTTCACATGATATGCCAAGGAACACCTTAGAATTGGTTAAACCTACTGATTCTATAATAAATAAATAACTTTATAGTAAAAAAAAATAGCACCAAAATCAAAGATCGACTTCAAAGAATCAACCTTACCTTAAAGGGTGACTACACTATGGAACTTCAATTGAATAAAGTTTAATAAATGTGATGGATATCAATGAAGAGTAAGATCTAAATATAAAAGAGAGAAAATAAAAACAATTTTAAAGTGTAAATCCTCATCTTGAATGGTAACTTAGACTAAGCTTTAGAATTCATCATAGAGAAACAATAGGCTCCTCATAACTTATAATGTAATATGTTAAGTATTATCTTATAAAAAATCTCTTTATTAGATCAACTAACAATGAATGAACGCTAGCTTATTATTGTTGTCATTGGAAAGTTTGACAAGAAGATAAAATTTGAGTAAACACTTTCAATTTTTAGATAAAGATCTTGAAAGTTGTTATGCCTAGGAAGCTTAATAGATAGACTTATGATATTCATGTTCAATTCTTCCTATTATTCTTATAATTTCTTCCAAGAAAATTACTTGCAACTTTAAGCATGGCAACTCTCTATTCAATATTTAATGAAGTTGTAATCTATCAATCCAAATTTAAATTCTCAATATCTATACTAATTTGAAGACTCATTATCACCTACTTTAAGAAGTCAATTTTAGCAAGTAACTCATAACATAAAACTTAGTATCCTTATCTTAGGTTTCATCTCAAGAAAATTTGTCATAAAAATAATGATATATGAATTCATTGTCTTCTTGATAGCAAGTGTTTCATATTATTTTTTGTTTTAATTCTCATCATTATCAATACTCTTGGGGTTCGTTCTCTTAAGTCAATTAAGCTAATTTCTAATCTCAAAATCAATTCATTTGCAACTAGTAGCCTTGTCAAGTTTTTGCTCTTTAAGAGTCCTCTCTACTATGTTAACAACATGCCCATCATCCCATGCAATCACCTTCTCATCATTAAATTTGATCGTTATCATGGTTAAATCAAAAGCCTGCTCATCAACATTCTTTTCATAAGCCTTTCTTAGTTAAGCAATCTTAGTGAACTTGATATCATTTAGTTAAAGTCATCACAAGAACTTATGAAGCTAAACCCTTAACTTCCTTGAGTAAGTTATAAATCAACTCAAAAATATTATGTAAAGTTGTATTGCATGCTTACTGGTTAAAATATTAGTTAAATGAGTCTTTAGAGTAAATTTTGGGGTGTGAGGTGTTGAATCTACCACCTTCGTCACTGGAGAATCTTTTGAGACTTCTGTTAGTGCATCAACTCCTTCAACTACAACCTACTTAATATCAACGAGCTCCTTTAAAGTTACATTAATCAATTTGGAATTTAAATTACTCTAGATTTCTTTTATCCTTTTAGTATTTTACCTTTTAAAATATGGGGTTCTCAACTGATGATTACCACTCAAAAATATAAGAGATTTTTTAGCAGCTTTCTTATTGAATTTATTTTGTCATCTCATTGACAAAAATTAAATATATAACTCTTTTAAATTTGTTTTTATAATTATGAGTAAGCGATATTAAGGGAATGATGATCTACATTCAAGAAACATAGTTTTAAAAAAATTAGGTCTTTAATTAAGCATATCGATATGCTAACATGTTAATATGTTTCAAGAAATTATGCATTCCCTTGAATGAATGCATTCCCTTGAATGAATGCTCCAAGTTGATTTTTGCTTGTCACATGAAGCAAAATGGATAAATTGATTATTAAAAAATTTTATGCTCTTGCATTTTATTTGTCTCTATAAAAGGGCAAGAGAATTATAGAACTAATGTACACTCATACTAGGTTAGAACGATTAATCATGTCATGATGAATAATTGCATCTAGTGCACATTAAATGTTGAACTAATTTGAATCACTCGTAACTCTAAACTTAGCTATCTGGGAGTTGCCTACGACCTTAAAATCAACAAGTAATGCTATTTACATCGGGTTGATTAAGAGACAAGCTTAACTCTATCCTTATAAATTTATTGAATTTGGCTAAGGTTTCATGAATAGTGCACTCTCTATGAGTACTCACCTGAAGTACAAGTACTCATCAATGGGGCGACAATTCCCACCTAGAGTATTGGATTAAGGTACTTAATAATAAGAGGGTATTTACATGTAATATAGACGACGCTTTGTTCTATACTATGAGCTAAATTCCAAGAAACCTCGTCAAATACACAGTCCAATCAATGATGTGATTGCGAGATAGAATTTGCTTCAACTTCTGTTAAACTTTAAAGAAGGTAGACATTATTCTATTTTTGTATTCCATAATTATTTAACCATTAAAATATGTAGGAATAGAAGTTAATTCATTCCTTGAATTAACTAAGATTGGAATGCAATATGGTACATAAATTCGAACATTGATTAATTACCTGAAGATGAAGACCGTGAAAGATCCTTCCATCGTGGGTGGCAAAGCTCGAAGCATTCAGGAGCTGAAAGCCTTCCTCTTCCAAAGCTCTCAAAACCCTAGAAATACCAGTAGTACTTCTTCTCCTCATCAGGCAGATCTGTACCATGATCTCCTTCTTACTCAGCCAAAATGCTGAGATCGCCGGCAAGCACTGCCTTTACTATTGTCGGTGAACTGCGAAGTTAGCTTGTTTCTGTTTGAGACCTTTGACAACAACTCTTCCTTCTTTACCTTTAGTTGCTCGACCTGCCGTTGCAACTCTGGTATGTACTTGAGAATTCGAGCAACTGTGGAAGGAATGCTCAGCTTCTTCTGCATCAAGTTATCCATGGATTTGAAATTCACAATAATAATAATATTATATATACAATATGATAAACGAACAACTGAATATAAATGAAATCTCTCGGGAAATGCTGGTAATAAAATCATCAAATTAATTAAATATTCATTATAATCATTAAAATTAATTTTTCAAAATATTCTCGCTCCAAATTATTAAAAAAAATAGTATATTAAAATGTATATACATACATTCATATGAATTTATAAATCTAATTCCTAAATTAATTTATATATATATATATATATATATATATATATATATATATATATATATATATATATATATATATATATATATAACCTCAATCTTCAATATCACATCAAAAATATCATAATCATTTCTTTTTTTAAAAAATATAATACACCCTATCAAACATAAAAATATTAGATAAATAAATATCTAATTTTGAAAGTTAAATATATAAATGCATAAGAATTATGTCGTACTAGCTCATATAATAATAAAATATAATTTAATTTTGAATAATAAAATATGTTTATAAAATGGATAAAATAGTATTAAAATAAAAATTATGTGTTAGATAGATTTTTAAAATATTTTAAAAATACTTTCATTCTCGTCGTCTAGTTTAAATTTCTTTTAAACATTTGATAAAAATAATCATATCATCTTCTAATTAATTAGTCAGAGTGCTCCACTTCAAATTTTTTTATTTATTTTATATATAAATGTAAAATAGAAAATTTGAACTTACCAAGTTACAAAAGTCTTAAACTAATATAAAATCTAACTTAAATTATAGTTTTAAGTATTTATCAAACTTCAAATATTATTATTTTTAAATTAATTATCAAATATTCGGATAAATTAAACCATATCATAATCTTATTTAATTTCATTAATTTATCTAAGTAATTAAAACAATTATTAATGAAACTAAGCCTCATATATTTGATTATGAAGTATTTTATCATTTGTATTATAATTAAGAATAGAAAGATAGAAGAAACAATAAGTTGGAAAAAAAATAGTTTCAAATTTGTTGATTAGAATGCAATATGGTACATAAATTAGATTAAATATTATATTGATTGCAACATGAATGCGACTTTGGCTGTTTAATAACATCAAAGTAGATAGTGTCAATTCTTAAAAGTGACCCCTTTCAAATTGTAGTTTTCTTCTGATTTTAAAATAGAATTTTCTCTTATAAAATTATGAGTTAGAGAATATAGCGTTTCTATTTCTCTCTCTCTCTCTCTCTCTCTCTCTCTCTCTCTCTCTCTCTCTCTTTCTCTCTCTCTCTTTTTATCGGTGCAAGGCTGCAACACTTTGCCAATATCTTGTTCACCACTTTATGTCATCTCTCTTTAAGTTTTGTACAAATAATTTTATGTCACTGCTAACTTATGCTATTAAAAAGCTTGTTTTGAAGAATTTAAGAAATGCCTATCTATATATGATATGCAGTATTAACTTTAATATCATATAATAAAATTTATTTATATTTTGATCTTGTAATCTTCAATCATTTTACTTCAGTATTATTGTTTATATATACCTACATTTGTATTAATTATTAACAGTTAAAGGATTTCAATCATGAGAAACATTTTCTTGTTCGCTTTATTTTTCAATCTCTTCTTGCTTTCACCTAACAAACTTTAAATTTATTTGATATATATAATTTTTTATATTACAATTTATTGTGTTATAATAAAAAATATAGAAAATTTGCAAATCAATAATTTTCGATATTCATCAATGCATCGTGTTTTTTTTTCTTCTTGCATGGATGAAGAACCGAATCCTTATTCCAGATCTTTGAGGCCAGCAAAAGTGTTTCCTTTCTTAAAAATAAATTATTTTTTTAAGAATAATTTTAAAAAGGGGCATTTACATACATAGCACACAATTCTTATATATTTACATATCTTAACACTCAAACATAAATATTTATATATATATAGCACCAAATTCTTTATTATTATAACAAAAATAATACTTATCTTATTTTTTAAGTAAAATTCACCTTTAGAAGCAAAGTAAAGGTGCTATGTTTGTAAATATCAAATTTTAGGTGTTAGATATGTAAATGCATAAGAATTATGTGTTATGTACGTAAATTTTCCTTTTAAAAATAAAAAAAATATCCATACACATTGATTTTTAATTTTTTTTTTAAATTGTACTTAAACAACCTACATGATAATGTCTCTTTTATCTAATGAGAGTCTAAAAGCCAAACTTTCACATTAAAAAAATATATATTATACTGTTGTATCCAAACTCACAGTATATCAATATTTGATGAACCAAAGAAAGAAATTTGATGAACAAAACAAGATCGGTGTCATTTTTTTTTTTAATCGATAAATTACTTTATCATTTTATAAAAATTGATTGGAAGAGTCTAAGAACATTAATCTAGAACATTTTTTTGAAAAAGAAGATTGAAATTTGTTTCAGGGACGCAAAACTTACGCTTTGATCAGTTTCCGGCAACAAGGTTCACAAGGAGGAGTAGAGACTGTTGAGCTTTTTCCGGCGATCTCATTCATACGCGTTATGGCTGTTCTTCTCTCTATGGTTCAGGTGAGTCCCAGCAGCGGCCGAGAGCAATGATTTCCGCCATGGTCGCCGCGGTTGCGATGGCGATGGAGATAAGCTGAATGACTGTTGAGGTGAGCATAATTCTTCGTGGTAAAGCTCGTTCATGGCGTTCTGAGTTTGCCAAAAGTTTGTCGAAAAGAGAGCAGATGGGAGTTCCACCATGGCTGATAGAGCTTTTTGGAACCTTGTTATGGAGGAGAAAATATTACGTCCAGAGTCCGCACATAACTTTACATGTGGACTCCAATCCATGGCCGACGCGTGTCCACTATTTTTTTTCCCGTTTTAGCGGCTAACGGAGCAGAATCGAACGGACGACGTAGAAGGGATGGTGTATTCACGACTTACACTCCGCCACCCGCCCGTAAGTTGGAATGCGGGATGAATTTAAAAGAAATATATAGATAGATTTAGGGTTTAGGGTTAGTTTTTCAGCAAAACGAGCAAGAGAAATAGAAAATCTCATTTACTTTTTTACAAAAGAACCAAAGATGGAACGCGGAAATATACTAATTTATGAGAATCGATTAAATAGAAATTCATCTAATGTTTCACATTTTTTCTACGGTTTGTTAGTGATATTCCTGGTCTGTCTGAAGAGAATATGTTCATTACATTCCATTAGAAGCAATTTGGATGCATTTTGTTGAATTTAGGGTTTTTAGTGTTATTTTGTTTTCATCAGACTCTTGACAAGCATTTAGATTTGAGACTCTTTTCCAATTTATGCTTTGATTATGTTTAGGCATTCCAATGGAAGCATTTGAGGTCGCTTTGATGGTTTCGGTATTTTGCATCTCTCAGATTTCTTTGGAGGGTATAGATCATTTTGGACTTCTTTCCGCTGTATTTTGCCTACTTTTGATTATGTTTAGACATTCCAATGGAAGCAACTGAGTCGCTTTGGATGGTTTCTAGGGTATTTTGCATCTATACTCTCCTCTTTGAGGGTACGATCATTTGACTTCTTTGCCGCTTTATTTTGTCTACTTTGGTTATATTTAGACATTCCAATGGAAGCATTTGAGGTCGTTTGATAGTTTTGGTGGGTATTTTGATTCAGACTGTACTCTCGAGGGTACGTGATCATTTTGGGACTTCTTTTGCCGCTTTATTTTGCCTTCTTCTTTGGTTATGTTAGGCATTCTAATGGAAACAATCGAAAGTCGCTTGGATGGTTGGGGGTATTTTGTATCGTAGATTCTCCTCTGAGGGTACGTGATCATTTATAGCCTTTTTTCCAGTTTATTTTGCCTGATTCTAGAGATAATTTTCATTACCAATGGAAGCAATTTGAAAGTCGCTTTGGATTATTTGGTGGGTATTTTGCATCCAGACTGCATTCCTCCTAATGGTATAGATCATTTTGGGACTTCTTATTTATTTACTTCTTATGTTGCATTCCAATGGAAGCATTTGGAGGCTATTTGGATGGTTTCTGGTGGATATTTGCATCAGACTGCACTTTGAGGGTATAGATCATTTATGACATTTTTTTCTAATTTATTTTGCCTGCTTGAGATTATGGGAATTCCAATGGAAGCAATTTGATGGTCGCTTGGATGATTTCTAGCTATTTTTGTATCCTCAGACCTCTGGAGGGTGCATCATTTATTTTTTTCATTTTATTTTGCCTAATTATGATATATTTGGGCATTCCAATGGAAGTAATTTGATGGTCGCTTGGATGATTTATGAGCTTTTTTTGCATATGTACTCTCAGATATCTTTGGAGGGTACATCATTTTGGGATTTTTTGCCGCTTTATTTTGCCTACTTGTGATTATGTTGGCATTCCAATGGAAGTATTTGAGACCGCTTGATGGTTTTTTGGCATCTATCCCTCAGATCTCTGAGGGTATGATCATTTTGGGACTTCTTTTGCCGCTGTATTTTACCCACTTCTTTGATTATGTTTAGGGCATTCCAATGGAAGCAATGAGAGTTGCTTGGATGGTTTTGAGAGTATTTTGCATTCAGACTGCACTCTTTGAGGTACATCATTTTGGACTCTTTTGCTTTATTTTGTCTACTTTTGGTTATGTTTACGTGATTCCAATGGAAGCATTTGGAGGTCGCTTGCATGATTGGTGAGTATTTTGATTCAGATTCTCCTGTACCTCTTTGAGGGTACGATCATTTTGGGACTTCTTTTGCCGCTTTTGCCTTCTTATTTTTTGTTATGTTTGTGGCATTCCAATGGAAGCAACTGAGTCGCGATGGTTGGGGTATTTGATCTGAACCTCTCCTCTCGAGTGTGATCATTTATGGCCTTTTTTCTAGTTTATTTTGCCCGATTCTAGAGATAATGTTCATTACAATGAAGTAATTTAAAAGTCGCTTTGGATAGTTCGGTGGGTATTTTGATCTGACTCTATACCTCTCGATGGTACACATTATTTTGGGACTTCTTTCCGTTTATTTTGCCTACTTTGGTTATGTTTAGGGCATTCCAATGGAAGCATTTGAGGCTATCTGGATGGTTTCTGGGGTATTTTATATTCAGACTGCATCTTTGGAGGTACGATCATTTATGGCCTTTGTCTAATTTATTTTGCCTGCTTTCAGAGATTATGTTTAGGGAATTCCAATGGAAGTAATTTGATGGTGCTTGGATGATTGGCTATTTTTGTATTTGTACTCTCTCTTTAGAGGTACGATCATTTATGCCTTTTTCAATTTATTTTGCCTAATTATTGTGATATATTTTGGGCATTCCAATGGAAGTAATTTGATGGCTGCTTGGATGATTTATGTGAGCTTTTTTGCATCTGTACTCTCTGTACCTCTTTGAAAGGTACAGATCATTTTGGGACTTCTTTTGCTAGTTTATTTTGCCTACTTCTGATTATGTTTGGGCATTCCAATGGAAGCATTTGGAGGTCGCTTGGATGGTTTCTGGGTAAGACTGCATTCTCTATACCTCTCTGAGAGATCATTTAGGCCTTTTCCAGTTTATTTTGCATTCTAGAGATAATGTTCATTACATTACAATGGAAGAAATTTGAAAGTCTTTTGGATGATTTTTGGTGTACAGACTGCATTCTATACCTGAGAGTACGATCATTTGACTTCTTTTGCGTTTATTTTGCCTACTTCATTTGGTTATGTTTAGGCATTCCGATGGAAGCATTTGGAGGTCGCTTGGATGATTTGGTGGGTATTTTATATTCAGACTGCACTTTGAGGGAGATCATTTTGTCCTTTTGCCGCTTTATTTTGCTTACTCTTTGGTTATATTTAGCATTCCAATGGAAGCATTTGGAGGCTATTTGGATGGTTTTGTATTTTGCATCTGATCTGCACTCTTTAGAGGGTACGATCATTTTAACTTCTTTCCGTTTATTTTGCCTATTTCTTTGGTTATGTTTAGGCATTCCAATGGAAGCATTTGGAGTCGTTTGGATGGTTTGTATTTTTATCTGCATTCTCAGACTTTGAGGGTACAGATCATTTAGGACTTTTTGCCGCTTTATTTTGCCTACTTCTTTTGATTATGTTTAGGGCATTCCAATGGAAGCAATGTGGGAGCTGCTTGGATGGTTTCTAGGTGGTTTTTTGGATAGTTTTTTGCATCTGTATTTTGTAACATATTTTTGTATTTATTTGGCCAATTAAATGCGGTCAATGAGTATGATCTAAGTCGTGATGTCTAATGACCCAATTTGGAAAACTCCACCACGCTTGAATGAAATGGAGGCGTATGTATCTATCGCGGACTATACACATCAAATTGGCTTCTTGAAAGGACCATACTAGCTAAAAAACTCAAATAAATTGAAATCAAAAGATTTTCTATGTGTAAAAGCGGTAAGAAGTCTACTCCTAAATGGCTTAACAAAAATTCGAAAGTTGATACAAGAACTGGTTGTCCAGCCATGATTAGATTCTCTATTGATTTGGAAGGGAATTGGATGATTAAAAAACATACAGAAAGTCATAATCATTCTTTGGCAGAGCCTGTTGACCTACATCTTCTGAGATCACGATGCATTAGATGAGAAGATGTCCGTGTTGAAGACAAATGACGAGGTCGAAAGCAACCGATGCATTCTTATCTAACCGAGGAAGTTGGAGAGAATATCGTTCACAAAAGAGATGCTTCAATTTTATTGAAAGAGAGAAGATCGAGAGATGGTGATGAATGCATATAGTTGTTTAAGGAAAGGCAAGCGGATGGAATATTTTGCATGGGATGTACAAGTTGATGAGTGGATTGCTTAGTAAGTTTTTTTTTAGCAATGGCATACAGATAGAATATGATTGTTTTGGATATGATAATTTTGATACAAGCTATCGACTCAATAAATATAATCTTATTTGTGCCCCTCTTGTTGGAGTGAATCATCACTGAAAAAATGTATTATTTGGAGTATCCTTTTTATCAGAAGAGACAATTGAGTCATTCTCATGGCTATTCTAAATATTTCTTCATTTGATGAGTGACAGACATCCTATAACAATATTCACTGATCAAGATCAGGCTATGGCGAGAGCTATCAAAATTGTATTGCCACATACTCATCATAGGTTGTGCCAATGGCATATTTCAAAGAAAGCTCCTTCAAGGTTCATTTTAAAGTAATAAGATAGCAAAGGGCTATTTTATAAATGCATGAGTAAGTGTGACTCAAGGAAGAGTTTAAGTTTGGTCTACCATGCTAGAAGAAGGCAATTTGCATGATCATGCTCGTCTGAGCTTTATAAGATTAGATCCAAGTGGTCCACTGCATTCATCAAGGACTCATTCTGCATGGGCATCTTGTCAACGCAATGTAGTGAGTCCATGAACAATGTATGTCATGGAATATCTAAACCAACTAGTTCTCTTACAAATTGTTTCTTGGGATTAGAAAAGGTTATGGAGACATGGCATCGAAATGAACATGACGAAGACTTGTGTAGCTCATCGATTGTTCGTTAAGACTAGTCCAATTCTAAACAAGCGCTATGTTTTATACAAGAAAGGTTTACACTATGTTTGAAGAGGAATTTTTGCATGGAGTTGGAGGCATCAACTAAGTCGTAAGAGCATTGGAGTATTTCAGAAACTTAGAATAAAATGCATCCAAAACATATGCATATTTTGATAGGACTACCTAGAAGTAACTTGTACTTGCAAAAAATTTGAAATGATGGGATTACTTTGCCTTGTATCGAAGTTCTTAGTCGTGAAGATGTTGTGCTCATTCGACAAGTATCTTCTCATGTTGGTCTACGAAAAGAGGATATTTACATTGATAGTGCATCAAAAATTAAGAGATGTGGCATGATGGAAATGCTATTGACATTATTTTTGAACCACATAAGTCGATATGCATATCAAATAAGCAGTACAAGGTAATAAGAGAAGGACGATATATGCTTGATCCAAAAAAACTATACGACGATGTCAACTCTATAATAAGTGGAATTCTCTTCCAGCTGACAGAGCAGCTAAGAAGAAGAAGAAGTCAACCACAACAGATAAGGGAAAAGACATCTTAAAGGATCCGCTAAGCGTCCAAAGGGTGTTTCCAACTCAATGCTTAAGGATATTGGGAGATCCAAGAAAGCCAAGAGTAATTTTCTATTTGTATATTAGTTTTAGTATTTTAAATATTATCTAATCTTCAAACCCTTTCTACTTTTTTTGTTAGAAACCAAAGTACCGATAGTTGTCTTAACGTTTCATCACAAGTTGCATCACCTTTCTCTTATGCCGAGTATTTTTAAAGGTACACGAATATCACACATAATTGCTGTAAGAAATCATCAACTAATAATGATGTTCTACATACAGAATTTAACTCAAGCTCCATAATCAATCAACTAAGTACAAAGTCATGATGGATATTATTTCGGAAAACATTTTGATGCATGACATTATCCGCTTTTGTTTCTTTTGATCAATCTTTAGTAATACTTTAGAGTCCCAAAGATGACTCTCTTTAACTTAATAGACACACCAATATATTTAGATCAGATTAACTGGGATTTTTCACTGACTATTTGTGTTTTATTAATATGAAATTTTGATCCCCTAAGGACCTTGTAATCATTGATCAGTAATAAATAGAAAATATGTTTTTTACATCCACTTCCTGGCGCATTATCATTTATGCCTTTTCTATTTATTTGCATTCTAGAAATAATGTGCATTACATTAAGTAATTTGAAAGTCATTTTGGATGATTTTGTTTTTTCAATTGTACTGTTCTCTTTGGAGGGTTCATCGTTGGATCTTTTTTTTTGCTTTATTTGGCCTGCTTGAGATTAAGTTGGCACCCAATGGATAAATTTGATGGTCGCTGGATATTTTTGGTGTTTATCAGATCCATTTTGTACCTCTCCTGAGGGTATAGATCATTTATGGCCTTTTTTTCTAGTTTATTTTTCCCGATTCTAGAGATAATATTCATTACATTACAATGGAACCAATTTGAAAGTCGCTTTGGATAATTGTGGTATTAGATCAGACCTCTGCACTTTGAGGGTACGATCATTGACTCTTTTGCTTTATTTTGCCTATTTTGGTTATGTTTATATTCCAAGGAAGCATTTGAAGATGCTTGGATGGTTTAGTATTTTGCATTCTCTCACTTTGGAGGGTACAGATCATTTATGGTCTTTTTTCTAATTTATTTTGCCTATTTCTTGAGATTATGTTTAGGGAATCTCAATGAAAGAAATAGATGGTCGCTTGGATGATTTCGGCTACTTTTTTTTATCATTCTGCACTCTTTGAGGGTAGATCATTTATGAAGCTTTTTTCATTTTATTTTGCCTAATTATTAGACTATATTTGGTATTCCAATGGAAGCAATTTTAATGACATTTATGTGATTTTGATTCAGACTGCATCTTGGAGGGTACTGATCATTTTGGGACTTCTTTTGCTAATTTTGCCTACTTCTTGTGATTATATTTAGCATTCCAATGGAAGCATTTGAAGTGCTTAGATAGTTTTTGGTGGTATTTTGCATCAGACTCTCTAATTCTTTGGAGGGTACGATCATTTTGTCCTTCTTCCGTTTATTTAGCACTCGAGATAATAATATTCATTATATTACAATGGAAGCAATTTGATGGCTGCTTGGATGATTTCTGGGTATTTTTTCTATCTGTACTCTCTATACCTCTTTGGAGGGTACAGATCATTTATGTCATTTTTTTCCAAATTATTTTGCTTGTTTATTGAGATAATGTTCATTACATTACAATGGAAGCAATATGAGTCGCTTGGATGGTTTTATTTTGCATCAGATTCTCTGCATTCTTGAGGTACGATCATTTATGTCATTTCTTTCGCTTTATTTATGCTTTGAGATAATGTTCATTACATTATAATGGAAGTAATTTTATGGCTGTTTGGATAATATATGTGAGCTTTTTGTATCAGACTCACTTTTAGAGTGTAGATCATTTTGGGACTTCTTTTGCCATTTTATTTGCTGTTTCGAGATAATGTTCATTACAACAATTAGCAATCTGTGTCGCCATGGCGTACCTTTTGATGGTACATATCATTTATCATTTCATTTATTTCATTCTAGAGATAATTACATTATAATGGAAGCAATTGATTACTTGGATGATTTCTCGCTATTTTTTGAGGCATCTCATTCTTGAGGGTACAGAATTTTGGGCTTCTTTTCCATTTTATTTTACCTATTTCTGATAATATTCATTACATTACAATTAGAGCAACTGAACTACTTATTTTCAAAATAAAAATACAAGCAGAATCATAATCGTATTTTAATACATATGAGTTAAAATTAAAACTATTAAAATATCATGATTTTACAATAAAAAATTTACTTACACCAACCATAATAACTTTACAATGAAACTTTAAAAAAAAAAGATAATCCCTACCGCCAATAATAATTTAATTTCATGCATTAATTTTATGCCTTCTGGATAACATTTATTTTATGCATTCTCAAAGATTAATTTTATGCATTGCCATAACCAAATCCATAAGATAAAAAATATGACTGAGTAAAATATCATCCCAATGTAAAATATCGAAATCAAACTATATGAATTGAGAGAAAAGAACAAAAATGTAGAGTAAAATATCATCCTGCATCCATAAACGATCCATTTACTTCAACAAAATACCTAAGTCTTCAAGCCACCAAACCGGGCATTATACAAAAATTCTATATCAAACTAAATACTATTGTTCTCAATTTTGATTTTAAGTCCCAAATAAAAAATATAGTAAACGAACCACTCTAAATATATTCATCTTTGGCCAATCTCGTGGTACACCCATGAGGTTTTACAGCTCCATGTATTTGCAGAAACATTCCAGCCGACACTATTTTCTTGACCTATCCCACTCCATTTCAATTGGCCATTTTGATCGCTCAAAAGATGCCAAGATCTTCAACAAGTAATTTGATCTAAATATGCAAACATAATCTCAACAAGTTAGCCAAAAAAAAAAGTTAAGAGGAACCAAATTTGAAAGTTTCTTACAATCTCGTGAAGAATGCTCTTATGGGTTGGTTTGGGTAATGAGTCATAAAAATACTGTGCCCCGACTTCACATGCCCAACCAGAGTGTCCAACATTATCTATAATCGAAGATTAACTCACCGACACTATCCCATGACATGTTGATAAACATTTTGCTTTTCTTTTCAGCCGCAGCATAACTCAGAAAAGAAGAGAATAATTATATTATAGCTTTTATCTAAACAAACAAGAATTGAATTATAATACAACATCCGTGGGTAACATACCCAATGCAAGCATGAAATGTACAAATAGGGACATACATGAAAGAAATACTCTCGCCTAGCAATGCTAAGGCATCAATCATCGAGAGATATTGATGGGAGCAACTCATCGATGCCTCATAATGATATTCCCAAAGTGAATACCATCACCGCAAGTGATAAATATTTTAAATTGAGCTTAATTAAATGAATAGATTATTTTATGTATGAAGCGAAGATGACTTGTCCTCAATAGCATGATGTGTCAATAAGATCGAGCATAAGTAAAATAGCTCGATGGAACTCAACAACATGAAGTGCCCACCATAAACCATCCAAACAGCCTCCAAATGATTCCATTGGAATGCCCTAAACATAACCAAAAGATGTAGGCAAAATAAACTAGCAAAAGAAGTCCCAAAATTATATGTACCCTCCAATGAGGTACAGAGAGTACAGATGCAAAATACCCACCAGAAACTATCCAAATAGTCTCCAAATGCTTCCATTGGAATGCCCTAAATATAACCAGAAGAAGTAGGCAAAATAAATTGGCAAAAGAAGTCCCAAAATGATCTGTACCCTCCAAAGAGGTACAGAGAGTACAGATGCAAAATACTCACTAGAAACCATCCAAATAGCCTCCAAATGCTTCCATTGGAATGCCCTAAACATAACCAAAGAAGTAGGCAAAATAAACTAAAAAGAAGTCCTAAAATGATCTGTACCCTCCAAAGAGGTACAGAGTACCATACAAAAAATACCCACTAAACCATCCAAATAGCTTCAAATTGCTTCCATTGTAATGTAATAAACATTATCTCTAGAATCAGGCAAAATAAATTGAAAAAAAGGCCATAAATGATCTATACCCTCAGGAGAGGTACAGAGAGTACAGATACAAAATACCCACCAGAAAATCATCCAAACAGCTTTCAAATTGCTTCCATTATAATGTAATGAACATTATCTCTAGAATCAAGCAAAATAAACTGGAAAAAAAGCCATAAATGATCTGTACCCTCAAGAGAGGTACAAAGAGTACATATGCAAAATATCCCCCCAACCATCCAAGCAGCTCCCAGATTGCTTCCATTGGAATGCCCTAAACATAACCAAAAGAAGTAGGCAAAATAAACGGGCAAAAGAAGTCCCAAAATGATCTCAGACTCCAAAGAGGTACAGAGAGTACATATATAAAATACCCACCAGAAATTATCCAAACAGCCTCCAAATACTTCCATTGGAATGCCCTAAACATAACCAAAAGAAGTAGACAAAATACACCGCAAAAGATGACAAAATGATCTGCCTCCAAAGAGTGAGAGTACATACAAAATACCACCGAAACTATCCAAACTTCCTCCAAATGCTTCCATTGGAATGCCCTAAACATAATCAAAAAGAAGTAAATAAAAAAAAGTTCAAATGATCTGTACCCAAAGAGGTACAGAGTAGATGCAAAATACCCCAAACTATCCAAACAAAGATCTAAATGCTTCCATTGGAATGCCCTAAACATAATCAAAAGAAACAGCAAAAATAAACTGGAAAGAAGTCTAAATGAGAATTCCAAAGAGGTACAAAGAGTACAGATGTAAAATAACCCCTAGAAACCATTCAAACAGCTTTCAAATTGCTTCCATTATAATGTAATGAATATTATCTCAATAAACAAGCAAAATAATCTAGAAAAAATGACATAAATGCTCTGTACCCTCCAAAGTGGTACAGATAGTACAGATGAAAAAAAATACACAGAAATCATCCAAGCAGCCATCAAATTGCTTCCATTGGAATGCCCTAAATATAATATCAAGAAGAAGGCAAGATAAACTAAAAAAAGTAGGCCCTAAATGATCTATACCCTCAAGAGAGGTACAGACAGTACCGATGCCATAAAAAAATCTCTGAAACCATCCAAACAGCCTCCAAATTATTACATTTGAATGTAATAAACATAATCTCAAGAAACAGGCTAAAGAAACTCAAAAAAAGCCCTAAATGCTATGTACCCTCGAGAGAGGTATAGAGAGTATAGATACAAAATAACATATAAAAAATAACCAATCTTTCATGACAAGAGAAGAACAGTAAACCCTAAATTCATTCAAGTTCTGAATGCATGTGTAAATACCTCATGTAGTCACCTACAATACCTCAATTTTGATTTGCTATATAATAGAAGTGACGTATCATCGAGAACGGAGCTAAGCCGAAAAAAATCCTTCATCAAAAGAAAGCACTAAACCGTTTGCGGACGAGGAATGTCGAACGAGATACCTCATTCTTCTTCTCCTACTTTTTGAATGAAATGGGTCCCGCCAAGTGTAACCGCGCGCGGAATACGCCATCCCTTAACAAAGCCGTCCGTATGTTACCGCCCGCTAACGCTAAAATGGGAAAAAAATAGTGGACACGCGTCGGCCATGGATTGGAGTTCGCATGTAAAGCTACGTGCGGACTCCTGACGTAATATTTTTTCATTATGGAGGGATTAATTCTAGCATTCCAAGCTTCTTATTAAGTTAGACTATACTCGCAGAATATTAAGATTTGCATCTAAAAAATTAGGTGGACTCCAAAAATATGAAATTAGACTAAAAATAATGACCTCAACATGATGATTTCAATAACATTCACAATATATTAATACAGCTAAATTTATTCATTTAAACTAAAAACATAAAGATAAAATTCATATAATTAATCTTAAATAGATTAAAATATTTTATAAGAGAAATTAGCACTTAATGTACAAGCAAGTCCTCTAAAAATAATAGCTTTAGTTCCTTAAGCTTCGAAGCAAGATGACATATCTTCATAATATATTCCCTTATATTTCTATTTCTTTTATACCTCATGAAAATTAAGTTCTTCAAGGTAATGCTTATTTCTACTTTATCACTTTTAACAAAATGCTTCTCAAGTTCAACAAAGAAATATTTAGCACTTTCTATCTCTTTGGAGATAGCACCTCTAAAGGTTTCAGGTATGTCACACTTGATGATCATTAGACTCATGTGATTAGAATTCTCGTAATTCTCATAAGTGCTAATTCTTGTAATTTCTTTTCCTCTAAAGAACTTGCATCCATAAGAGGAGCGGGTGCTTTGTTCTTAATGCAAAGCCTAAATCCATGCAACCAAGAATAATTAGATTCTTTTAAATCCTTAAAGTTGGTCCCATTAAAGAGTGACACTAAATTGTGATTAGTAGACAGAGTAGCAACATTCATTGAAAAGAAAAAAATAACACATAATTAACTTGTTCACACCAATAAAAAAAATCAACAATTCCAAATAATGGTAAATCCCATCTCATGATACCTAATGCAATATTAATATCAAGTCTTTGGGCAGTAATATTAATTATAAGTGACACTCTTATTATGATATTCAAACACTAACAATATAACTTGTTAAATAATAAACCTATCTAATGTGTGCTTAAGCTTGTGTGGTATGTCTTAATTAGACATTAATGTTGAAGTTTTCTAAGTGTAAAAGAATTCAATTTAACATGGAATGTTGGTTTCACTTTAAGTCATTTAGTTAATTTTGCAAGTTTTAATTTGTGATTTATTTGGTTCCATAAGACCCTACACTTAACATCTAAGTGTTATAAAGAGAAGAAAGGGGATTGCCTCTTTCATCCCTACCTCAAGTCATTTTCTAAAACATGTTATTATGACTTAGTTTCTTTTAGTGAATGGCTTATTACATGTTTTAATCAGTCCTAGGTTAGGGTTCACCTTAAATAACCTTATTCAATGTGAAAGATTTCTTAAGAATAATTCGAATGAATTACTATCACATGACACATGTTCATTCATTTCTTTCCATCACATGTAACATGCACATGATTGGATCCTAAGTATACCTACACATACAATATGTCTTAACACACTTAGTTGATGAACGTAATGATGTTTATTTGAATTTTATATTTCATTTAATTGGATTAATATGAATGTATATCTTTTTTTAATAGAAAAAGGACTCTTCAATCTATGTACACTCAAATGTATAAAAGTTTTAAGCGGGCATGACGCCATTGTTTCGCACTAGGGGAGTGAGGTAAAGACCTCCTTAGAGCTACTTAAAGTCGTGGGTTCCCGGGATGTCCAGACTAATATGCCACTCTTCTTATATACATATGAATGTACAATTAGACATAAGAAGAAGAAGTCATGCAAAATGTTGTGTTCTTTTCGATCATATGATTTACATATCTGATATGAAATTCTTTTTAAGCCTTAGCATGGACATACATAGGAATGGATTTGGACAAATGTTGTGTTCTTTTCAAATGAACTATACATTTGTAAATCCTATGTAAGAACATGCTAAGTAAAGAGAGAAGACTTCATACCACATGTCTTAGACAATAAACACATGCAAACTTATAAATATTTCATAATTAGCATCACTCCATATATTATAATTGATTTATACACTTTTGAGAGTAAATTTTGATTTAATAGTGATAATAAATTTATTTTTAATTTAAGTCAACACATGTAATTTGGCATAAAAGAAATCATTTTGTTTAATTAATTTCAAAAGAGATGAATGCATGATCATATATGGCAAACAACATTTAATATGATTGGAAAAAAAAAAGAACATAAGTACAAGATTCCATTCAATCCAATTAAATCCTAAATGCAATCATATCAAAAAGATCATTTAAAATAAACTAAAGCTTTTTAATGTTATTTTGATTTCATGTTTGATTTGATTTAAGAAATACAAGAAGAGGTTTGCTAATCCTATTCCAGGCTCCATGTTCATGATTTAATTTGGTTTAATAAGAAATAATTAAGTGAATTTTATGAATTAATTAAGTTGGATCCTTAATTAAATCAATTAATTACCCTTACCTATGCTTCTTTAATTTGATTAACCACTTCATTATAAGCCATAAATGACATGAACATGTGAGGAAATAAAATTGTGATGCCCCTAAAGAATCTAATATAATTGGCTCATAATTAAGGATTAATTATGTTAAAGAATCTAATTAAGTACTTTATGATTCTCCCATACTTATGGGTTAATCTTAATTTCATTAAAGTGTCTTTATGTTGTTAACACATAAAGGGGAACCCTTAATTTGATTGTTTGTATTTAAGGTTTGATTTGATTTGATTTATTTGAATGATTTAGTTGAGTTGATTTAATTTGATTAGTGTTTATTACATTTGTTTTGTATTTGTTTACCTTCATATAATTTGATTGATTAATTTTTAATTAGGTTTTTTGATTCAATTAAATCTTGATTATTCAATATCCTTTTAAATTAATATCTAATTCTTATCTTTCATTGTAGTTATGTGATTTAATTTTATGTTTATTTGATTTGATTATGGTTTATTTATTTATAGTTTGATTGGATAAAATGAATTGAAAGTTTGCTTTGATTTAATTGAGTTTGATTATTTATGATTAGAATTTTGTTTTAATTTTATTCATATATCATGTTTATTAGATTTTAGTTTATGTTTTGATTTTACATGTTTTAATAATTGATTAGTTTATCTTATTTAGGTAGGTTGAATTAGATTTAATTTGATCATGTATTAAATTGATGAGAGTCTGTATTTGGTTTAATTTGAGGATTAAATTTTATTAATCTATAAGCTTTCAGGTTCAATGTGATTATATAATTAGTTTAATTAAGAAGTGTCTTAGATTAATTATTTGATTAAATAAGGATTTGTTTATTTTTTAATTTGGTTTCATATTTCTTTAGGTTGATGATGTAATTAATGACTTAATGATTTAAGTTTAATTTAGGATTTTATTGGCATTCAATTGCATTTTAATTATATTCAAATTTATGTTTGATTAAGCTTAAGTTTAATAATATGATTAAACTTAATTAGCTTATTTAGTGTGTGATCAATTATTAAATTAAATAAATATTTATTTAATTTTAATTTGATTTCATATTTATTTAGGTTAATGATGTAATTAATGACTTAATGATTTAAGTTTTAATTAAGATTTGATTGACATTTAATTGCATTTTATGTTGATTTGTTTAAGTTTAATATGAATTAATTTAATTAGTTTATTTAAGAGGTGTGATCAAATTAATTAAGTGTTTGATTTGAATTAATTTTAATGTGATTTATTTAATTTGGTTCATTAAGATGATGGATTAATTCATTAAGTTTGCATTAATTAAATGTTTAGTTAATTAAGTTCAATTAAAGGTAATTAAAATTTTAAATCATTAGATCAATTAAAGGTTTATTTAATTAGAGATTAATGACTTAATTACCCATAAATGACTTATTTGATTTGATAGTTTTAATTAAGGATTTACCAAAATTTTATTGATTAAAGGGTTATCATTGTTATTATCATTTGATTAGACTAAGTGATTTAATTAATTATTTATTTTTTAATTAAACTTGGTTATTCATAATCATAGTTAGGTTTGATTTTCTTCATTTATCATGTTCATTAGATTTCATTCATGTTTGATTTAGTTATTTGGTTTATTTATTAATGGCTAATTAATCATCTTATTCCAAATGGATTGATTTAAATGTGATTTAATCATATCTTAATTAAGTTTACTTTAGCTTTATTTGGTTTAATTTGATTAATATCAAATGATTATGTTGAATTGGTTTATTAATCAATTTGATTTTTAGTTTATTTAAAGATTAATTGATGTTCAATTCGTTTTAATTTGTTAAGTAGTTTCATATAATTAAGATTCAATACTTGATGTTGGTTTGACAAGATTAGTTTGATTTTATATTAAAATTTCATTGATTTATTTAATTATGAGTTTAATTTAAAAATCTAAACATTTAATTGAATTTCATTAACTCAATCAGGTTAAATTACGTTTAAATTTAATTTTATTTGAGGGATACATGATACTTTTCTGGTTTAAGGTTCAATTACCAATTATTTGGGTATTACATCATTTCTGATTTTGATTTGGTAATTAAATTATTTTTAGATTATATTTTAATTAATTCCTTAATTGATTAAACTCTAATCTTACATTTTTGTTTGAGGTTCATTAAGATTCAAAAAATCACATTATTTTCTTAAGAGTCCTAAATGTCAACTGAAGTGATTTAAGTTATTTTGAAGATTTTTGTAAATTTCTGAATTTTTATTTAATTTATTTTATTAAAATAGATAATTTGAACTTCAAAATTTAATTTCTCTTGATTCAGAAGTCCTTTTTACTTGAGATTTTTATGATATGTATGTTTTAACTTTAATTTTAATTCATAAAAATTTAAACTCAATCTGACTTGCATTTTTAGACTACTTAATGAAATTTGATTTTTTTACTAAAACTTAAATTAAGCCCAAACCATTCTGTAGAATTTAGGGATTTTTAGTTCCTTAGATCCTCTTGGAAAGGAGAATCCAATGAGCCCTTATTTGTAATTTTCATTAGTATTTTTTTATGAATTTTCAAAGTTTTAAGCAACTCAAATAATTTTAAAATTAGAAAATAGGTGGCTACTAAAATTAAATGTAATTAATGGCGAAAAGAGATAGGATGGATTGATTCATCACAAGGATCGATGATGATAAGACGCGGATTTGATTTCAGATTTAGATTGTGATCGGTGATCAAATTATATTGTGATAATGGGACTAATTTGAGCCATTTGATTAATGATTTTTCAATGAAAAAATTGAAAATTATAAAATGAAAATGAGGGTATGGAAAATTCTTAGAATAAGCATACATTTATAAATGGAAGATCTAAAGATATAGTAAATTACCAGATGGTTTGGCGTGATGATACGCAAGTGGAAGAAGAAGCCTTGATGTGAGCCTAAACTTGCGCCTTCACTTCAGAATGATGTATTCTTCAATTAGCTTCTCATGTAATCAAGATTTTGATATTTTTTGGCTCAAGAAGTAAGTGGTGGTTGCTTTGGGACTTCTAAGAAGGTTGTAGTGAAAATATTCACCTTCATCTATCCTTTTAAAGAGGATAAAATGAAAACATGAATATACCTTGGGATGCCAATCCATGAGGTGCTTATTGTGTGATGCATCATTATTAAAGAATAATGCACTATCTCAGGAGATAGAAGTCACTACCCTATAATGGACCTAATCACCTCAATAAGGACTTTACAACAATGAGATATGCGAGAGATTCTTCCCCTACTTTACATGAAAATAAAGGGATTTATTTTAAAATTAAAGTTCATTATTAGGGCAAGCATAGTTAATTACATCCTAAGGATGGATCCCTTAGAATACTCGATTAAGGTAAATGATCGTTGTCTTCAAAGATTTCAATAAGAAAGGCTTATCAATCAATTAGTTCATTCTTTGAAGATCAAATGGGATTATCAAAGAGAAGGAGTTAATATTGAAGCCAAAAGAAAGATAAGTAGGGGATGCCCATGATGTTAGAAAATCTAGCGAGCATCTCAAACTATCCTATGATTGGGCTTTATATTTTTGAAATTGATTTAATTTATTTGAGTTATATTTTTCATTAGAAATTTAGGACTTATGATTCCATAACACAAGATTAAGGAAATGCCTAAGAGGTGAGGATTTGAGCTTATGGCCCACAAAAGGGAGAAGCAACCTCAGAACCTAAATCTAGGGAGCTTTGGTGAGGGCTGAAAGCACAACCTAAATCTAAGGCAAAAATGGGCAATTGGTTTGCCTCCACAAGAGAGGATAAACCACCCGACTGATTGGACTTACAATCACCTAGGGGTGGCCGCCAACTAACTCCTCCTACAATTTTAAATACATGTAGGAAAGTCTTATGCTTATGCAAGATAGCTAGGCTGTTATTAATTTAGAAAGAGGCTAAGTCCTTAAACTCACTCTCTAAATGACTAGATCATGTAAGGACATGTTTCAAATGCTAAATCTAATGCAATTCAAATTTCATTTTATTTTCATTTTTGGATAATTATTTTGACTCAGGCTAATAGGATTCATATGCCAAATGCATGAGAAATAAAGTTATTGGCCAAAATTAGTGAGAAGAAAGGAGGTGTGATTCCACCATGGCTCTTAAAGGTCAAGCCAAATTTCTTGGGCAAAGGTGGAAGCCCTCTAATCAAGAGTGAAATAAGATGCTGTTGTGCATGATATTATAAAAGTAATACTCATCGAGCTAAGGGGTTGCTAATTCTTTTATCTTGATTTTAAACCTAAGCTTTAGGTGAGGTTATGAGTTCTTTATTTTTAGTTTTGAGTTGTTAAGTTTGGTAAAAGATTTATTTTTTCTTAAGAGCTTAATCCATATCCAGGTCATACATAAAGCAAGGAAGAAACTAGGAAAAGATGTCACTTAATGCAAAAGCTAAACAAATCATCAATCAATTTATAAAGCTAATCGCAAAAAGAATAAGAGGCCTTTGTGGTCGGGTACCACCACACAAACCCGAAAATAAATTGGGTAGTCGAGCTCTACCCTTATACAACCTGGATTACAAATGAAGTAAATACAATAAAGCAAGGAATTCATTGTTATGGGGGTCTTCAAGCTTCATTCTTCATTCTTCTTTTCTTCTTTCTTCTTCTTCTCTTCTTTCTCTTTGGTTTTATATTTTGGATGGTTGGAAGGTGGATGCTCCAAGGCTTCACATGGTGCATAAGATAAAATCTTATGACCAATGTTCATCCTAATCCCCATAACAATCATTCCAAAATCCTAATTGCAAAATTTACATGAAAAGGAAAAGAATGGAAATCTAACTAACACTTGCAAAATAGAGATTAGCTAAAACAAATCACACAAATCTCAAGCATGTATATTGGACTTATCACCCCACACATGGGTGACTAAGCCCATCTGGCCTATTGAATTATGCTTAGGGGTATAAGCACCTGCATGCAAAAGCATTTTTATATTTTTATTTATGATAGCACCCCTTAAGCACAATCCCCTACAGAAGATAATGGTTAGACTAAGATCGCCTACCATTCATTCTATGCACATACATCCTAACATCCAATCTAAAATATGTACTACAAAATAAAAGTAAGCATCAAACCATGCACCGCCCTAACCTAAAGCTAGAAGTGGTGACTTAGCCTAATGTGTGTGCTTTGGAGGTTTGTGTGGTATGTTTAGCTATGGCTTTAAGTTAGAATTTTCTAAGTGTGAAGCATGTTCAACTTAGAGGAGGATTTCATTTAAGTGATTTAGTGGATTTGGGTTGATTTTATTTCATGTTTTGATTAGGTCTAAGTGAATCCTACAATTAATTACTAAGTTATAAAGAGAGAGAAAGAGAAGAGAACTTCTCTTTCTTTCCTAACTTAAGTAATTTCTAAAGTAGATTCATGTTTTTGGTTTTGTTTAGTGATGTTTTATTATGTGTTTTAATTAATCCTAAGTTTAGATGAACTCTAAATAAACTTATTCAAAAGAAAAGGCATTTCAAGATTAAGTAAAGTGAACTAAATTCACAAAACACACATCACTTCATTTCTTTCCCAACATGTATAACATGCATATGAATGTATCCTAAGCATATCGTATACATACCAAATGGAAAAGTTTAGCACACTTTATGATGCATGCTAAGTAGTTTACTTAAGAAATTTTGAATGCTTGTGATTCATAATTTTCATTAAGTAACAAAGAGAATTCTTATCCAATCTTCACATGCACATAGAAAAGTAAGAAAGGCATAAGTGAGTACAACACCATTGTTAACTAGAGGTGTAAGGTACAAGACTTACTTGGGGATACTTAAAGTCTCGCAACCTCGGGGTTGTCCAGACTAATATACCACTTTCCTTAAATATAAACATGTGTACAAAAGAAATGAATGAAAAAAGAATGCTAAGTGAGTTAATTAAGAAAATTGAATGCTTTATGATGCATGATTTTTATTAAGTAGAAAGAGATTTCTTATCCAAATTTTACATGCACAAATGAAAGTAAGAAAGACATAAGTGAGTACAGTGCCATTGTTAACCAGAAGTGTAAGGTACAAGACCTACTTAGGGCTACTTAAAGCCTCACAATCTCGAGGTTGTCCAGACTAATATACCACTTTTCTTAAATACAAACATGTGTACAAAAGAAATGAATGGAAAGGAAAGAATGCAAAAATTTGTATTAGTTGATTTGTTTTGTTTATGCAATTTATATGTGCAAGCATAGGTATCCTTCTTAAGTGATAGTATAGGAATGAATAGGATATGGAATTAGGCAAGTGCTAGGTTCTTTTCAAATGAACCATACATCTTACCAAATCCTATTCAAAACTATACTAAAAGAGAAGAGAATGAAAACCTATGCTATGCATATCTTTATATCTTATTCACATGCAAGCTTATAATTAAAACATAAGTAGCACACTTTCAGTTTTGATAATTGATTCATATATTTTTGAAAATAATTTGAATTTAGTAGTGATAATAGCCACTAATATTTCTACTTTAGCCAACACATACAGTTTTGACATAAAGTAAATATTTTTCATTTTTAAATTTGAATTTTAAAATGTATGAATGCATGAAAGCACATGACATACAAATTTAACATGTTGGGAAAAAAATTAAAGCAATGAAAGCATGTAAACACATTCACTTTAATTAAATCCTAAAGACAATCTTATGAAGTAAGAAAGCTTAAAATAAATCAAAGTTAATTTAATGTGATTTTTGTTTGAGTTTGATTTAATTTTGAAAATGTTAGTTTAGTTTACTATTTCTAACCCATTACCACATGTGTTTGATATTTTTATTTAATTTTTAGATGATTAGGTTCATTTTAAATTTTGATTATGTTAAGGTATGAATTAAACAAGTTAATTAACCCTTACCTACACCACCTTAGCATAGTTAACCAAGTAATTATGAGCCAATGAGATAACATAAAAGCACACAAGGAATTTAAACTTGCAATGCACCTAGGAAGAAAAGGGCCTAATGTAATTTGGCTCATGATTAATGGTTAATTAAGCTAAGGGGTTTAACTTAAGTAATTTCAAAAACACCCCTCACACATGTGAGGTGAGTTTTGATTTCCTTAGTTGAACTTAGGCTATTCAACACCTAAGCATCTACCCAAAGTAGATTAATTAAGTTCTAAAAATTTTTAGAATCTTTAAAATTTAATTAAGAGAGTAATTAATGAATTAGCCCTTAATTAAGAGAGGATTAAGGAAAGAAAAGGGGTTTAGGGAATAGCTTAGGGGAAATACCCCAAAATTATTCCCTAAACCTCCTATTCACTGGATCTAACTTTAATTAACCTTAATAATGGATTAAAATACTAATCAAACCCTTAATTATCCTTAATTACATAAGAAGAGTAATTAGGAAATGCATTTGCAATTCCCCAATTAAGCTTTCAATAAATCCCAAGAAAATTAGGGGAGGCAGAGGTCATCCCTTAAAACATACCCAGGAAGTTTGGGATTAATCAAAGGATTAATTAACTGATAATTAATAAAAAAAGATTTCCACTAAAACCCAAAATCAGAGAAAAGTATAATTCAAAATCCATTGAAATAATTTTTAAAATATTCTAGGTTGAATTATCTTTCCATATTTTTTTTGAATTTTATTAAGGGAGATATAAATTTTTGAAAGTTAGGAGATTAATTAAATTTAATTAAATCCCTAACTAATCCTCCACGACACCAGGCTGTGGTCGCGACGCTTTACATGCCGCATGAGGGGATCACTTAAACATCACATCAGGGTGATGACATGGTGATGGGACGTGGTTTGATCCTTATCGTTCGATCAAGGATCGAATGATCAAGGATCATCTCATGGTTTTAAAGGGAAAAAGGATTTTTAAAATGTGCGATTAATCTTGGACGTCTATCCAAAATGCACAGATGGATTGCCACGATCGCCCTTGTTCTTCCCTGAGGCTCAATAATGGCCGTCCACGATCTAAGGGAAGATCCAAGCTCAATTGAGCTTGGATTGGAATGAGATTGTACCCACACCATCTAAGCACAATTACAAACCTATCCAATGGTGGATTTCACATGCCATGAACATTTCTTTCACAAAGGACCAACACCTCCTAAGTTAAGTGGCCCCATACCTCACGCTCCGATGAGGTAGCTTCTAGTGGAGCAAGCTTGTTGAAAGTTTCAAGCCTTAGGGTTGAGTAGATCTCTCTATAGACCAACACCAATTGCTCCCCTTTGTAGCTTTGATCCAATTCACCTCCTCCTTGCTTTCGAAACTTGAGAGAATGCTTAGGTGCACTCGACTTGATCCCCTGAGGGAGTGTGCAAAGGGAATTGGAGTAGTTTTGAGTGAGGAGGAAGTTGGGAATTGAGATGAGCTCCCCTATTTTCTAAGGAAGAAAATCGAGAAAAGCAAGATTCAAATCCCTCTTAGAAAGCTTAGGAATGCTCTAATGGCTCATAACTTTCTCTAGTGCTTAATCGAATGTGAGGATGATGAATTCAAATTGAATTAGGGGGATTATATCTCCCCTATGGCAATCGGATGATCGAACCATGAGTTGCCATTTTGATCCAATTGATCATATGGGAGGGGTTATTTAAGCTATTAGATCTTTGCACATGGTCAGTTTGAGGTCTTGAGTGGATTGGTAACCTCCCATGTGCTTCAAATTGAGTGGAAGGAGGATTTTGAATTAGCCAATTTGAGCTAGGGGGTCGGGTTTGGCCTTGGGTCCATTTGGGCTGATCCAAACCCATTGGGTTGGGTGCACCACTCTCCATTAGGTTCACTTGAGCTATTAGGAAGGTATCAAGTTGATATGAAGAGGGCTTGACCAAATTACCCATGGATTAGACCAAAATTTGTTCTATGGCCTAGGGTAAAATGGTCATTTGGATGATTTTTCAATTTGGATATGTTGGGTATGTGGAGAAAATAGGTTTGGCCAAGTTTCATGAGATTTGGAGTTCATTTGATGAGGTTTGGCTCATGTTGACCCATTTAGGTCAAAATGGGTCAACTTGGGTCAAGTTGACCAATTAGTCAAATTGGGTCAAACCAAGGGTTGAGTCAAGTTCATATGACCATTTGAAATGTTTTGGTGGCTTTGGTTTGATTCAATTTGGTTTAGTTTTGAATTTGGCTCATATGACTTCATTTAGGTTAAATGGGTCAAGTTGACCAATTTGACCCATTTGACCTATTTGAGCTAGGTCAAGGGTAGGTTTAGGTTTGGTTAGTCATATGGAGTGGATTAGTATCTTTGTTTCCAATCAATTTTGGTTAAGTTTGAATTTGGCTTAACATGACCCCTTTAAGTCAAGTTGGGTTCAAGGTCAATTGGGCTAGGTTGGGTCTAGTTGGCCAATTGAGGCTTTGGTCAAGTTCAACAATTGATTTGGAATGAACTTGACTCATTGGTTTCAATCAATTTGACTTAGATCAAGTTTTGACACATTTTGATTTTTTAGGTCAAGTTGGGTCAACTGCCAATTAGGCTAGGTTAGGCTCAAATGTTGACTTGGTTAAGTTCAAACATAGGTCATGAATGAACTTAGATCAATGGTTTCAATCAATTTGGCCTATGGTGGATTTTAGCTATGTTAGGTTTCATTTTTGGCTAAGTGTTGACTTGGTCAACCCTGTTTGACCCAATTTGATTAATTGATCATCCCATGATGATTGTTGATCATGATGAGAGGAATAGGTGAGTTTGATTCAATCCAATTTGGTTAGGATTAGAATTTGGCTCATAAGGGTACTTTAGGTCACTTTGAGTCAAGTGAGCCTAAGTGAATCAAATGGCTTGGTTAAAGCTTGATTTGAGTTTGATTGAACTTGTATATGGACTTATGATTGAAATATAAATCCATTTGCAAGTGGTTTGAAGTCAAATGGGTCTTGATTCATTTGACAATTTCATATTCAAAGGAAGAATATGAATGGATTTTGGCTTTGATTTTTGAATTAATTTTGATTAAGTGATTGAAGTTTGTATTTATATGGATTCATATTGTAGGGTTGATTGAATCATGAAAGAAAATCAAGAGTTTGGCTTGATTTAAAGTTGATTTGGATAAGTTTAAGATTTTGACTTGAAAGGCTTAGATTGGATTTTGAGTGGATTTGAGTTTGATTTTTGGAATTGGTTATGATTGTTTGAATATATATATATATATATATATATATATATATATATATATATATATATATATATATATATATATATATATATATATATATATATATATATATATATATATATATATATATATATAAGAATATAAATGGAAATTTTGAATGGATTTGAAGTGATTTGATCATTTTTAGGCTAAGTCCAAAAAAGGAAAAAGGACTTTGGAAATTTTGGTGTTTGAAGCTTGAATTTTTGAATTTGGTTCGATTGATTTATATTTATATTTCATTTATATATGTGAATATAAATGAGAATATAAATGAGTTATGAGAAAATCCCATGAATTTGAATTGATTTGATCATTATTTAGGCTAAGTCCATTAAAAGGAATTTAATGGACTTAAGAAAAATTATAGATTTGGAATTTAATTTTTGGATTTTATTTGATTGATTTATATTTATATTTCATTTATATATGTGAATATAAGTGAGAATATAAATGAGTTATGAGAAAATCACATGAATTTGAATTGATTTGATCATGATTTTGGATAAGTCCTTAAGAAGGAAATTAGGAAATTTCATGAATTGATTTTGAATTTTGAGTTTAGTTTGATTGGTTTGAATTTATATCTCATTTATATATGTGAATATGAATGAGTATATACATGAATCATGAGAAAATCTCAATGATTTGATTTGGTTTGATCATGGATTTATAAGAGAGAAATTAAGGACTTAGAAAAATTTGAACTTAGGAATTTCATTCATGGATTTTAATCATGGATTTCAATCACATGGAGTTGATTTGAGTTTGGAGAAAATCAAATAAAATTGATTTGGAGTTTGACTTGAAGGAAAGAAGGTGAGGAATGGATCAAGCTAAGGGTAGGTAGATTTTCCAAACATCCCTAAGGCATGACCTATTCCTATGGCTAACTCTTCTAAGTCTCTAGGGGTAGGGTGAGTGTCCACCTAATCACTAGATGTGTCTTAAGACTAAGGAACTCTTAAAATCTAAGAGAAGTCCTATATCTAATATGGAGGGGTTGAGAACTCTTAAAAAATGAGGTCAACAAGGGTCTCTCTTGCCAATCAGATCTCTTTACTATCTCTATTCTTCCTCTTTTAATGGTGGCTGAAATTTGAATAAATGTGATGGGGAGGTGGTATGGATGGAAGCTTGATTGAAGACTTTGGATTTAGCTCCCAAAATCTTCATTTGCTGCCATAGGATCACATGCAAGTGTTGGGGAGGAGAATGCATGTGATGAGGAGAATTAAATGAGGTTGGGTGGAATCCTATGTGGGGGAGGATCCATGAGGGATTTAATTGGATTGGGTTGATTTTGGATTGATCTCAAATGGGTTTGGGCTGGGTTTGATCAGCCCCCAATGGGTCATGGCTTAGTTTTAAGGGATTTGGCTCAATTTGGGTCATATGGGTCACATTGGGTCATATCAGATTAGGTTAACCAATTGGTCAAATTGGGTCAAACCAAGGCTTAGGTTAGGTTCAAATGATAATTTGAGGTGTTTTTGGTATGATCAGTTTGATTTAATTTATCTTAGGATTGATTTTGGCTCATTTGGAATCAAATGGGTCAAATGGGTCAAGTTGACCAATTTGACCAATGGCCAAATTGGCTTGGGTTATGGGTTGATTCTTGTTCAATTGGCTAATTGAAGATGAACGTAGCCTTTGGTTTGAATCAATTTGGATTTAATTTGAATTTTGGCTAATTTGACCCTTAGGTCAATTTGGGCTAGGTTGGGTCAAGTTGACCAATTAGTAAAATTAGACTCAATTATGGCTTTGGTCAAGTTCAATAATCAATTTGGAATGAACTTGAGCCATTGGTTACAATCAATTTGGGTTAGATCATGATTTAACCCAATTTGGTCCTTTAGGCCAAGTTGGGTCAACTTGGATTGAATGATCGATTGGGCTTGGTTTGGCTTAATTGGTGGTCAAGTCATATTTAAATATTGATTTTGGGTTGATTCAGAGTTTTATCTAGTTTCGGTTCATTTGGGCTAAGAGTTGACTTGGTCAACTAACTAAGTTAGCTTGGTTTGACCTAATTGATTGGAATTGATCATCTTGGGGTGACCAACAATCATGGTGGAAGGTTTTGGTGAGCTTAGTTCAATCCAATTTGGGTTGGACTAGAAGTTGGCTCAAATGAGTCCTTTAGGTCACTTTGGGTCAATTGGACCTTAAGTGGGTCAATTGGTTTTGGTTTGATTCGAGTTTAGTTGAGCTTATATATGAGCCCTAGATTTAAATATAAATTCAACGACAATCAATTTGGAGTCTAAGGAATTTTGGCTCAATTGAAAGTTTCAAGTCAAAAGGGCTAAGTTAGGCTTGACTTGAGTTGACTTGAATTTGGTTTGATGATTGTAGGTTTTATTTATATTTGGATAGATGATTGAAGGAATGATTGATTCAAGAGAAAATCCATTGATTTTGATTTGATCTGGATAGAATTTGGCTAAGTCCAAAAAATTAGCTTAAAATGCTTCGATTGGGTTTGGATATAGTTTTGGTCATTTGAATTTGGATTTCATTTATATTAGTGAATATAAATGAAGGAATAATTGATTTATAAAGAAATCAATTGAATTTGATTTGATTTAAAAGGGGTTTTGGCTAAGCTTATGAAGGTGGTTCATATAGCTTAGGAAGGGTCTTAGATTTGAATTTGATTTTGGGTTTCAATCATTTGGAGTCAAATTTGAAATTAGATTTAGAATTTGAATTTGAATTTGAGGTTTGGTTTGAGATTTGAATCTGGGTTTGATTTGAGAAGGTGTATATGGATTGATTTAGGCTATAGGGTAGGTGATTTCCTTAAGTCATAAGGCATAGCCTAATCCTATGGTTAATCTTTCTAAGTCTCTAAGTTTAGGTTAAGTGTTCACTAATCAGAAGTGTCTTATGACTAAGAAACTCTTAGTAGAAGAGTCCTAAGTCTATAAGAGGAGGTTGAGAGCTCACTCCAAAGTGAGGTCAACAAGGGCCTTCTTGCATTTTCTATAACCTTAAAAAACAATTATTTTATAGCCATTAACTAAAATCTTAATGGGTTATAATTAAAATTTATTCTACAAAAGCAAGATTACTATAAAATGTAAAAATTCAGGTGTTTATCAAAATCACCTGTAAAATGATAAACAATCTTTACATATGATCTCAACTTTTTTTAATAAAAAAGCATAAATTAACTTTAATGAAAATCACAAAATAGATTAAAGATCTATCGAAAATAAAAATTTCATTGAATCCAAAATGAATGACTCCAAAATGAATGACCAAAATAAAAAAAGTTGCCAAAATCTCTTGGAAGATTATAACATTGTGGTGTTTTAGTTTGGAGTCATAGGGACACCACATAGATCTTAGGGGTACTTATTGAAATGATCGAGTATGACATCTAAGGAATGATGTACTATTTTGAAAGATAAAAACACCATCCTACAATGGACTCTCATCTAATAAGGACTCCTAAGACAAATGGATCTACATGTATACTAGAGATCTTTCTCCTACTTTAGATGGATTTGTAAAGTAGGGTTTATTTTATGCCAGGTTCTTTAGTTTCCTAGGGAAGCAAGCTCCCATAGTTAATTACATCTTATGAAATAGAAATTTTCTAAGAATATTCTTGATTAAAGTAGTCAACTAATGTCTCCAAAAATTTCAAAGGTAGATAATCAAAGAATTAGTCATTTTTGGAATCAATCGGGAAGAGCTCAAATAAGAAGAGTTCTTAGCAGATTCCAAAAAAAAAAAAAGTAGGAAACACACATGATATTAAGAAGCCTAGTGAGTGCTTCAATCTACACTATAATAAAGTTTTATAATTTTGAAAGAGAGAAAATTTTTTTATTTGAGTTGAAATTTTATTAGAATATTAGGACTTAGATTCCAACAACACCTGATTGTGAAAATGTCTAAGAGGTGAGGACTTATACTCATAGTCAAAGGAAAATAAGAAGCCTCTAAACCTATATCTAGAGTGCTCTAGCACAAACTATGAGCTTGACCTAATCCTACTTTAGGGAATGTGATGTATTAGTTCATTTCCACCAGGGAGAGTGGACCAATCTTGACTCTTCTGGAATTACAATCGACTAGAGTGGCTATCAGCTATCACCTCCTATGATTTTAAAATCATGTGGGATATTCATATGTAAATGCAAGATAGGTAGACTGTTATTAATTAGGAAGAAATCTAAAGTCCTAAATTCACTCTCTAAGAGACTAGATCATGATCGGTGTGCAAGCTATGACCTAAACTAATGCAGTTAAATTTACATGATTTTATTTCATTTTTGACTCATCATTTTAGATTCAGGCTTGGGAGGGTTTATGTCTAAATGCATAATGAAAATAGACTATGGGCTAAATAAGATAGTAAGGGCATTCTCCAGTACTAAGAACTGCTCTTATAGGTCATGCTTGTCCCCAATCATGCAAGAGTAGAGATCCCCTATTTGCAAGAACAAAATAATATTCATGCATAATATTGTAATATACAACCATATAGTTAAGGAGTTGCTACATCTTTTATTTTCTTGATTAACATTCTAGGCTTTATGGTGAGGTTATGAGTTGATTAACTTTTAATCAAAGTTATTACATTAGGGTAGAAAATTTAATTTTTTTAAAGAGCCTACCGCATTGAAGCGACACATCAAACAATCAAACTTAAAGAAACCTATGAAAAATTTGTCATTCATATTGCACAACAAAAGTAAACACAACATAAATAATCAATTTCATAAAAGAATAAAAGGCCGACATGAATACCATCGTGCACCTCAAAAAAAAAAAAATTTGGGTAGCCAAGCTCTACCCTTATAGAACCCGGATTACAATTAAAATTACAATAAAAGAAAAAGTTATGGGGTATTCACTTCTTCTTCATCTTCATTTCTTGGATTTCAATACTCTAGGCTTCATAAGGCCTCCCAGGTCTATGCCTTTTAGCTACTACTCATCCGAAAGCCCATAATATCAATCCTAATCATTTTGCAAAAAAAATTTAATTTTAAATAAATAAAAATCTAACTATACCTGCAAAATAGTAGTTAGCTTAACAAATATACAAACCAAGTAGTTATATTTTATACATTTGGACTTGGCACCCAGCCCTTAGGTAATCAAGCCCACCTATCATAATAGATCATTCTTAGGGACATAAGCAAGAAGCATTTATATTTATATTTTATTATTATTATTATTATTATTATTATTATTATTATTATTATTATTATAGTCTTTTAAGCATGATCTCCTGCAGAAGGCATCATTAATCTAATATCATCCTAATATCCAGACTAAGCACAAATAATCCTAACATCCAACTAAAATATTACAGCACAAAATAAAACATCACACCACTACAATCATCAACCTAACCTAGTACTAAAATTGGTGTCTTAGTATTCTAATGTATGTGTTAAGGCCAAGTATGGTACGTCTTAATTAGACTTTAGAGTTAAGATTTTCTAATGATTGAATGTTTAAATCTCTTATTAATGATGGTTACTCTTTAGATTGTTTAAAATTTAGACAAAATTTCAAATTATATGTTATTATTATTATTTGTTCTTTATTATAATTTAACATTATAAAGAGAATAAAGAGTGTTGATCCTCTTTAATCCCTACCTTAGATTGATCTTAAATAATGAATTTTGTTTTACTTTTAAGCCTTTTAATGAACCTTCATGAATTTTAATTAGCTATGTTTAGATTTGACTTAATGAATCTTATTTGAACATGAAAGGCATCTTAAGATTAATGAAGTCAAATCATAATCAAATGAGCAATATTTTGTTATCTTAGCTTTATTATCAATATACATCACTATTTTATTTTGTTCCATTATATATTTTTGAACACAATTAAGGTATGAATATGCATGAATTTTATAACAAAAGGAGTTTCACTTCATATTTATACACATGTATAAATGTATAAGAAGCTATACAAGTATGTGCCTTTGTTAACCAGGTAAGTGAGGTTATTTAGGACCTCCTTGGGGCTACTTAAAGCATCATATTCTAGGATGTCTAGACTATATACTCATTAGCCCAAATACACATATATAAATACAAAGATGGAATCATGAAAAGTCATAAGTTGTTATCCTTTTAAGCATGAAAGGCAAGTGAACCTTACTTTATTTTCTCATTTATAATTAAAATTTATAGATATAAAGCTTAGATTTAAATTATTTAATTAATAGCTAACATATGATTACTGCTTAAAGAGAGAAATAATTTGAGATTTATTAGTGATAATAGCCACTCTATATATTTATATCTTTTCACATCATGCAATTGAATGCAACATATTCTTTTTTTTTTAATTTAAAACATGAGTGTATGGAACATATGACATGAAAATTTATGATAATTGAAACAAAATAATTATACATTATCAAATGGAATATTTAGCTTTATTAAAACTTAAGGACAATCATGTTAAATAAACATATCTTAAGCCTAATCAAAGTCTTTTTTTAGGATTTTAATTTTATGATTTTGAGTTATTTAATCATAAAGAGGAGAAGTGAAAGTTAGTGTTCAACCCATCTCTATATTTATTTGTTAATAAATTTAAAGATAAGTTAAGTAGCTTTTATGAATTAATTAAGTTTGGGCCATTAATAATCCATTTAATTACCCTCCCAAAAGAAATCCCTTAATTTGATTAATTATTAAGCAAGATCCCATAAATCATGATGATATGCTTGAAAATTAAAGTTTGTAATGACCTAAGGATTCTAATGCAATTAGGCCCATGGTTAATAATTATTTAAGTTAAGATAATTAAGCTAATTACTTTCATAATTCTCCACACCCATGGAGAATCATAATTTCATTAAAGACCTTATATTAAATAAGCACATAAGGAGGATTCAATTAAGCATCTTGATTAATTAAATTGATTATGGTGATTTCACATTCATAAATTTTATTTTAATTACTTAATTATATAAGTAATCATGGTCACTACGAAGAATTTTGAAAAGTAATTAGAATGAGGGGTCCTAATTATTACTTGATCATTTTTATCATCTTAGTGATTAATTAACCTTCTCTAATCAATTTCATAATTTTCTTTATTTTAATAATTATCTAATACATAAAATAGGCAATTAAGGCTTACAATTTTGATTCTCCTAATCCACTTGAGAAATTAACCTAAGAAAGGAAGGCGAGGTCATCCTATATATTCAACATGTCAAATCTCAAGTTAATTAATCAAGTGATGGCTTAATTTAATTAAAACTTTAAACATTAATTAATTACTATTTAGTGGATAACATTTGGGGATTTATTTTTCTTAGATTGTCCTCTATCAAAGCTTTCCAAAATGGGTTTATTTATATTTTTGATTTTCTTTAATTAGTTATAAATTTTGAAGTTCTAACTAATTAAAATATATTTTAAACCCTAATTAATTCATTTACATAGTTGGAGCCATGCGAATTTGATACAGCACTTTCCATGAGCACCAGAATGGTTATTTAAATTATCCGATGTGGCTGTTGACTCAACAACGGTGAGGCACTTTCGTCTCAGCCTTCTGATCATGGATCAAACTTTAGAGGTTAATCCCATGATTTTAATGGAAAAATCAAGAAAATCTTATGCTAATCTCACGATCATTCATTATAATCATGCGAATGGGCGACCAATGATCCACCATCTTCCCGAGGTAGAGAACATCATTGCTTTGTCACTTGATCTCAATTGGTCAGAGCTAGTTTGATGACAAATTCAACTCCAAAATGATCAAGGGGCAATTCTAAAAGGATCATATAATGGGATTCACACAAAATGATAATTCCTTTCACAAAGGATAAAAAAGCCTACGATTTTCTACACTTGGCCAAAAATT
Source organism: Cymbidium sinense (assembly GCA_021442155.1). Taxonomy (NCBI): domain Eukaryota; kingdom Viridiplantae; phylum Streptophyta; class Magnoliopsida; order Asparagales; family Orchidaceae; genus Cymbidium; species Cymbidium sinense. Next base: position 99,594 of record JAKCPB010000055.1, read on the forward strand.
ATCCTGCTAGAGCTTAAGACTGGTGGTTCAATGACTCAGGTAGCTTTGTCATGAAAAGATGAAGCCCTATTAAGGAGCTCATGAGCTGCCTCCCCACCGATTGCTCTCTAGACCAAATGTCATCGTGAAGCTCTTTCCATAGTTGGTCTTGGAGTGGCTTCCAGTGTTCGAATCAATCAAAAATCAATTTGTTTTGACTTTCCAAAGTGAGGGAAGGTATGGGAAGAATTAATTTAGCTTTGGTGGAGGTTTGGTGAGTTTGGACAGAATGAGCTCTCGGCTTCGAACATAACTTAGTCTCATTGGCGATCTGTAGCACGAGGGGCTCTGAGGATTCATGGGGATTGCTCGAAATTCTCTAAGGATGGTTTGTGTGAAGTTTGAATGGATAAGGAGGAGTATACTATCCTCCCAAGTGAACTAAGGCATGGGATTGGTTCATCCTTTGGTAGCTGTTCGGCCAGTGTAGGTGGCAGAGGACTGATGATATGGAGGTGCTTGAGTGGCTGAGGGAGTTTAATGGCCTACTATGGGGTGTACACCTCTTTTGAGGTGGACCAATGGCTGACTAAGGGGAGGAGGTCCTCTCCTTGGTCAAGGGCTACACCCAACAGCTTTGGGTTAGGTTAGGTCAGTGGGCCTATGTCCAAACAGGGCTTAAGTTGGTTTCCATGGGTAGACTAGGTGGCTAAGCCTTCCAAATGGATAATTTTATCTTATTTGAAACCTTTGGTTCACTTGATTTAACCCAAATTGGGTTCACCATGGGTTGAGTTCAATTAGGCAGGTCAATGGGAACCTAAGGATGTGTTATGCCAAGTTTGTTTGTATTTTGACTTGGTTTGGTTTGGTTCAACATGACTCATATAGGTCAATTTGAGTTTATTTAGGCTAGATTTATCAATTGACCAAATTGGGTCAAGAGGGCTATTAGATTATATTTAATTGGATATTTTGAATGCATTAGTGTAATTAGTTTGATCCAATTTGAAGTGGATTTGAATTTGACACATATAGGTTCATTTAGGCCAAATAAAGTTGACTAATTTGACAAAATTGGTCAAATTGAGTGAGGTTGATTTATGTTTTATTGAACATTTGGAAGTAATTATAATGTTGGTTTAAATTGATTTGAATTAGGATAAAATTTGGTTTAATTTAACCATTTAGGAATTTTGTTCAAACGAATTGGGTTCATTTGATCAAATTGACTTCAATGGTTGGATTGTGCTCAATACTAAATTGGTGATTGATTGAAGACATTGGTTGCAATAATTTGGATTAGAATAAGATTTGACCCAATTTGACCCTTTAGTTCAATTTGGGTCTAATAGGTTAAGATGGTCAAATTGGCTTGACTAGGTTCAATTGGGTGAAATTGGATGATCAATGATGATCAACAAACATTTTAGCATGAATTGAATGAATTGATTTAGTCCAACGTGGTTTGTTTGAAGTTTGATCTAGTTTGGGTCAAGTAGCCTAATTGGACTGATTGGGTTAAATTGGGATCATATGAAGGTTGGAATATGTTCAAGGATGAACTTAGAGTTAATTGAAGGTCTTGATTGCAATTGATTTTAGCTAGATTGAATTTTGGCCCATTTACACCTATTAGGTTAGATGGGTCAATTTGGGTCAACTTGGGTTAATTAGGTTGATTGGCTTAATTGCATGAATTAAAATGGATTATGATATTCATTAGGCATTTAGAACAATTATGAGTCTTGGATGAGGTTTGATTGGCTTAAATCAAGTTGAATAGTTTTATTTATGAAATTCAAATGGTCAACTTGGTAAGGCCCAAGTTGACTTGGTTTGATTCAATTTAATTGAAGTTAAGGCTCAATCATATTTATTTGGAGTTCAAATGAGTTTGGATGGGTTATATTCCAATAATGTTGATTTGATCTTGAGTTTGGTCATCTTGAGTCCAAATAGGTTAAGTTAGATCAACATAGCTGAGTCAAACTAAGATGAATCAAATTGAGCCTAGGTCAAGTTGGTTTGGCTTGGAGCTTAGATTGTAATCATTTGGTTTGAATTTTGTTATATGCTTGATATGGAATTTGATTGGGCCTTAAGGTAGGTGAGATTTCACTTATCTTAAGACAAGCTCTAACCATAAGGTTGAACCTTATATGCTTATAGACTTGAGTTTGGTGTCCCCTTAATGACTAGAATTGTCCTAGCAATAAGTCTTAGTGTCTAGAAGAATCTAGGTTTAGAATAAGGGTAGTCAACCACTCTAAAAGTGAGGTCAACAAAAGGACCCCCAATAGATGTGATGTAACTGACAAGGCACATTGCACATATTGGCATTCACCGAGATGATCAAATATATTCAAAAAAGTTAATTAACATAGGAAAAATGTTTATACCTAAATGGATGGGAATAAAAAGTTTGGCGGAGGCCACCAAGCTGAATTCGTTGATAGATCGAACTTAGATGCCGAATTAAGCAAGTATGAGATACTCGAGGTTGGTTATTGGTTATAAAGAATTATAATCAAAACTTACCAAAACCCGAATGAAAGAAAGAAATTCCCTCAAAGGAAACACGGTGTTTGATTTAGTTTATTTCAACTACTTCATATCAAAATATGAAGAGAGGATTAAGTAGATTTAGATTTATTTGAAAACTAACCTTGAGAATTGTAAAGGGGAAACTATTAGGAGAGGGGCCACAATGGCTTGATCCAAAACTAAAGTAGTCACCCGGGAAAGGGCCTCGAGTGGATGATCCTGACCTAAACATATGAAAATGGACCTAATTGGTTTGCGATGATGTTTACATCAAAGAAGTGAAATAAAATAAAAATTTTGTATTTTGGCTATAGCACCGCAATGGCCTTCTAGAAGAAACAACTGCCTAGTCCAACTATCAATTTATGATACAACACCACGAGACTGTGATCTTAGTGTGGTTCACCAACAATTGAGAGGGAATAGTTATTAGCCCACTACTATAAATAGAAGTGAGTTCCCAAAGATCTTCTTCCACTTGACTCCACCCTCTTGAACCGGTGCTCACACTTCACTCCAAGCTTTCTCACTTTAGGTAAAGAATTTATATTTTTCTTACTAGTTTAATAAAATCGACGTATCCTTTGATCAGGTGTGGATAACTTGGAGATTTGAAGACCGCTATTGAATTTTATTCTAGCATGAGACAAATCCTATCCCCTTCTTTGATTTTAGATTTGAAATAAGGAGAAGAGTTCTCTACATACAATTTTGAAATCTATCACTACTAATGAAAAATCTGCCAAAATTTCTTTAAAAAATTAAAAGATTTGCACTTTAAATTTAAAATTTGACTATAACATCAAGTTTGAATATCGATCGCAGTTGTCGCTTTCTCATTCATGTTAGAAGAGTGGCACCTCAGCATCCAAGAATTAGTGTCGTAGCACTTTAATGAAATATCATAGCACCATGGTGCCATAACATCAGCATCATGGGGCCATGTCCAAATATAAGTACAATAACATGACAGACATCACGACACCATAGCATTAGTGCCGCGACTCCATACTCACATGTCACTTGGAATATGACTTAAAACATTTTTGATAAAAAAATAAAATAAAATTTCAGACTAGTATGTCTCCTTATGTGAAAAAGGACTTAAAAAAATTTTTTATTGGGGAGGAATAATATCCCACATGACATCATAGACGATGTGTGGTACCCAGCCTCTTTCTTTATTCTATCTCCTGCAACGCGTTTATGGTGTTTGTTTTGATTTGTGTATGGGGACACCACACATGAGGGTATACTTATTGAGGTTATTAGGTGCAATATAAAGGAATAGTGCGCTATCTCGAAAGATAAAAATCAATGCCCAATAATGGACCTAATCACCTTAATAAAGACTCCTAAGGCATGATGGGTCTTCGATTATACCAGAGATTTTTCCCCTACTTTACATGGATGAATAAAGTAGGGTTTATTTAAACTGGGTTCTAAAATTTCCTATGGGGACAAACCCTCATAGTTAATTACATCCTAAGGAAGATGAGTTTCTTAGGAATACTCTCGATGAAAGTAGGCAATTGTTGTCTCTAAAAATTTCAAAGATAAGATTATCAATAAATTGGCTATGTTTAAAAAATTAATCAAAATAGATTAAAAAGGAGAGACTTATTATCAAAGCTAAATGGAATGAGTAGGGAGTGCTCATGATACTAGGACACCTAGTGAGCATTCCAACTTATTCAATGGTTGAGCTTTATATGTTTGAAATTAAGCAGGAATATTTATTTTAGTTGACATTTATTTGAAACTAGGAATTATAATCTCACAATACAAGATTATGGAAATGCTTAAGAGGTGAGGATTTATGCTTGTAGCTGAGGGAAAATAATAATCTCAGATCCTAAATCTAAGGAGCTTTAGTGAGGGCCAAAGCACATCCTAAATCTAAATGAAGATGGGTATATGGTTTACCTCCATAAGAGAGGATAAACCACCTGAACATATAAGCTAGAGTGCCTAACTCCTACTTTTAAAACCATGTGGTCAAGTCATATTTTTCAAGATGGTTAGGTTGTTATTTATTATAAAGTCTTTAAACCCACTAGAGACATGTGTGATAGAATAATGACTTAGTCTAATGCAAATCTTATCAATTTTATTTGATTTTGACTCTTCATTTTGACAAAGGATGTAAGAGTTTTTATATGTCTAAATGCATGATAAAATAAGGTTGTTAGCTAAATTAGAAAGAAAGAGGTGTTTTCCACCATAGAGGAGACCCTCAAAGCTCAAGTCTTCCCCTATCGTGCAAGGATGGAAACCCTCTCTTAGCAAAAGTGAAACAAGATGACATGCATGATATTAAGCATACAACATGCAGCTAAGGGGTTGCTAAACCTTTTAATTATCTTAATTTAATTCCTAGACTTTATGTTAGGTTATGAGTTATTTAGAAAATTTAGTTATGAGTTGTAGTTGGGGTAAAAAATTTATTTTTCCTAAGAGCCTAATCGGATCTAGGCCACACATTAAATCACCATATATAAAGAAACTAGAAAAGATAAATCATTTATATTGCATAATTGTAAACAAAGCATCAAACAATTTATAAAGCCAACATAAAGAATAACGCCGTGCGTCTGATTATACAACCAAAAAGAAAAATGGTAAGAAGCTCACCTTATATAACTTGATATATAAAAAATAATTATAATTATAAAGAAATAAATGCTATAGGGGGTCTACATTCTTCATATCTTCAGGTTTCCTCTTCTTTTCTTCTTTGTTTGGATTTGCTTGCTTCAAAGGCATCACGGGGGCCTCCTAGGATAAAGCCGTCTAGCCACCACTCATCCTAATCCCTCATAACACTAATCCTAATTCCTAATGCAAGATTACATTAAAATAAGAAAAGTAAATCTAACTACACCTACAAAACAAGTGTTAGATAAACACACCATACAACCTAAGCAGTTATATATATAATTTGGACTTAGGACTCTACACATGGGTAATCAAGTCCACCTTCCCTAACTTAGATTATGCTTAGGGATTAAGCAACCTATAAAAATGAATATTTATATTTATTTTTAAATACCCTTAAGCACAATCTCCTGTACATAATTAGGCTAAGGGCCTAACAATCTAGTCTACAAAGCATACACCCTAACATCCAGTCTACAATAATATATCATAAAACTAAACATACATCAAACCATGCACTGCCCTCGCATAAAGCTAGAAATGGTGACATAATCTAAAGTGTGTATTAAGGTTTGTGTGGTATGCCTTAACTAGGCTTTGTTATAATTTTCTAAGTGAGAAAGGATTTAATTTGAAGGATGGTTTCACTTTAAGTGGCTTAACTGATTTGTAAGTTTTACTTAATATTTTGTTTTCTTTCATTTGGCCTACACTTAATAACTAAGTGTTATAAAGAAAAGAAAAGAGAGGATCACTCTTTTATCCTTACCTTAGACCACATCTAAAGCAAATTAATTAAATGAATTTTCTTTAATGAATGGCTTATTACATATTTTAAATTAATCCTAAGTTTAGGTTCATTTTAAATAATCTCATTCAATAAGAGAGGCATCTTAAAATTAATTGGAATGAACTACTATTACATGTTCATCCATTTTTTACATCATATATAACATGCATATGATTAAGTCCTAAACATATCTATACATACAATATATTTTGGCAAAGCAAATGATGCATAAATGAGTTTTATAAAAAAGTGGATTTTCATTCATTAGCTAAATACACATTCAAATGTATGAAAGTTCTAAGCAAAAATGCCACCATTATTTTGCATCAAGGGAGTGAGTAGAAGCCTTCTTGGGGCTAATTAAAACCATGCGTCCCCGGAATGTCCAAACTAATATACCCACTATTCTTAAATACATATGGATGTATAAGCAACTATAAGAATAGAAAACTATGCAAAAGTTTTATTTAATTTAATTGATTTATTTGTGTAGATGAATTAAAGCTCTATCCAAATTCTAATGTCAAAATGCATAAGAATGAAATCAAATGGATATGTCGCCATTACTTTCTACCAGGGGAGTGAGGTAGGAACCTTTTTGGGGCTACTTAAACTCGTGCATCCTCGGAATGTCTAGACTAATATACCCACTAACATTCTTACTTATGCAAATCAATATATGAATGAAAGAAAGGAACTTCACTTCATACACTAAGCTTATATTCACATGCAACTCCTATATATATATATATATATATCACATATATTTATTATTCATTAATAAGTCTTTGATATTACATTTGATATTTAATAGTGATAATAGCCATACATATTTTTAATTAAGCTAACACATGCAAATTTGACATAAATGAAACCATTTTATTTAATTAAATTTTTTTTGAAAAGGAATGAATGCATGATGATAAGTGGCATGCAACATTTAATATAATTGGAGAGAAATAAAAGAACATAAGCACATAATTTCATTCAATTCAATTAATTCCTAAAGATAATCATATTAAATAAGATTATTTAAAACAAATCAAGTTCTTTAATGCCAATTTTGACTTCTTGTTTAACTTGATTTGAAAAGTATGAGAAAGATGTTTTCTCCTATTCCCATTCCCCATATGTGAATTAATTTGATTTAATGAAAAGTAATTAGGTTGATTTTATGAATTGGTTAAGTTAAGCATGGATTAAATCAATTAATTAACCCTTTATGTTACCTTAAGTTAATTAATTAAACAATTATGAGCTAATATAATATGAAAATAAATTGAAAAGTAAATATCAATGCTCCTATGAAATGAAAGGGGCCTAATGCAATTATTTTATAATCATTTAATAATTAAGCTTAAGGAACTCAGTTAATTACTTTTATGATTTTCTCACATGTGAGCTAACCATAACTTCATTATCTCTCTTGGTTATTGAACACCTAAAGCTCTGCCCAAGATAGATTAAGGGAAAAATTAGATTTAATTAAATTTTCTAAATCAATTAAACCAATTAATCCCTTAATTTGCCTCTCATAAAAAGAGATTAACCAAAATCAATTATTATCTTGAAATTTGATGGGCTTGAGGGATAAGGTAGGGAAAGAGGTCCCCACCTATTTCCATAAGCCATCCACTTGATTAAGCATGATTTAAAAATAATTTGAATTCTAATTTAGCTAATTAAGTTTCTTAGTTAATTATAATAATTAGGACTTTAATTAAAATGAGAGGGAACACTAGAGAAAGGATTAGGTGGGAGGCTCCAATCCACTTCTCTAAGTCTCTTATAACTCAACTATGGTTAGGATGTCTAAATAATTAATTCATAGTCATTTAATCACCCCTTAATGAAGTTAAGAGGATAATTAGGGCTTGATCAATCAATTTTTATAATTAAATAACCTATAAATTGCAAGAAAAATAAGGGAGGCATAGGTCATCCCCCTAAACATCCTCAAAAAGTTTAGAATCAATTGGATGATTAATTAAGGAGTAATTAAGTTAATAAAGTTTTAAAGTAAACCCTAATTAAGCTCTATTTACTGTTCAAAATCCATTGGAAACATTTTTATTAAATTCTTCACTGAAATGTCTTTAAAATAATCTATCATTTGTATTATTTTTAGATTTTCTACAATTAGTTATGAATTTTGGAAGTTTAGTCTTAAAAATAGATAAATTAACCCTAATTATAGCCCTAATCCCATCTACATTAGACGCGTGGCATGGATATGTTATTTAAGTTATCACATCATGTGGCTCGTGGTACATGCTTTCGGATCGTCCGATCTAAGATCGGATGGACATAATTAATCCTATGGTTTAGAAGGAAAAATAAAGGAGTTAAGCATGATTTAATCACGACTGTCCATTTGGATCACATGAAACAGATGGCCTGCGATCTTTCTCCTTCGAGAGCAACGAAGATGGATGTCGTCTATCTTTCTCCATTCAATCGAGCTCACCAAAGCTTAGATTGCTTCGAAAATGATTTCACACCATGAAGGAAAGGTGAGGAACACATCCAACTGTCAAAATCGCATGACATACAAATTCTCTTTGAAAAAGACCAACTACTTTTCACCTAGGCTACGATTTTGAGGAATTACCTCACCGGAGCTCAAGATCGGCTGTAGGATCGATGGAGGTAGCTCCGACTAGTTTAGGCAAAGTCATATTGAGATGCTTGGGCTTTAATTTGATGTGGATCCCTCGGACGACCAAGATAGGTTCTTTGGAGCTTCAATCTTGATTGAACTTCCCCCTTTGGTGGCTTAGAATCTTGGGAAAAGGCTTGAATGGCTTTGATGACACATGAGGATGGTGTGTACAAGAGGAATTTGGGTTATGAAGGAAGAAAAATTTCTTGAAGGATGGATGCCCTATTTGCACATGGGAATGGGAATTCTATAAAGGAAACTTGGGGAGGCTATCTAGGATTTTGAAAACACTCAGGAAGCTCACTGTGTTTGAATTGCCTCAATCCTTATGAGAATTGAGGGAGTATACCCCTCAATCGAGCCTGATGGATGGGATCCATCTTATTGATTTTCACCTTAGGGTCTCAATCGAGTCCACATGGCATACTTGAGAGGAGGTGGAGGTCCAAGGAAAGATAAGGGCAAGTGGTGGCTGATTTCCTCCTCCCTTTGTCCATGAGGTTTGAATTTGGGTGAGGAGGAGGAGTTGGATTCCCTTTGGTCCATGGTTGGTCCTAGGCTTGCTTAGATTGGGCTATGGAGTAGATGATACTCCAAATAGCAAAGTTTAGGGCTACCAAGGAAGGGAGAGTGGGCTTTGACTCTTTTGGATCAAATCCAATGCAAAGGTGTTTGTCTAATGGATAATCCCCTTGGATGGGGCCCAATTTTCTTATGGGCTGACTTTGGGGTCAATTTTTAGGGTTTGGTCAGCCACAAAGATCCCATGGATTGGTTTAGGGTGCTTTGGCTTCATTTGGTCAAATGGGTCCATGTTGGGTTAAGTTGATTAATTAGTCAAATTTGGTCAAACCAATGTTGGGTTAGATTCAAATAATGATTTGAAGAGTTTTAGTTCAATTGATTTGGGTTGGTTTGGCCTAAGTTTGATTTTGGCTCATTTGAAATCAAATGGGTCAAATGGTTAAGTTAACAATTTGACCAATTTGACCAAATTTGGGTTAGGTGTTGGTTCAAATTCAATTGGTTAATTGAAAATGATTGTAGGCTTTGGTTTGATTTGATTTGATTTAATTTGATTTTGGCTATTTTGACCTTTAGGTCAATTTGGGTTTATCAAGTTGACCAATTGGTCAAATTTGGCTTGATGGCTTTGGTCAAGTTCAATAATTGATTTTGAATGAACTTGAGCCATTGGTTGCAATCAATTTGTTTAATTTGAATTTTAATTTGACCTTTTAGGTCAATTTAAGCTGTTGGGACCATTGGTAAAATTGGCTTGATTGTGGCTTTGGTCAAGTTCAATAATTGGGAATGAACTTGTTGGTTTAATCAATTTGGTTAGAGGTTGACTTGGTCAAAGGACCAAGTTGACTTGGTAACTAACCATGGTGATTGATCATCTCGGGTGATTGTTGATCATGATATGAGGTTTGGATAGCCTTGGTCCTTAGTTTGTGTTGGATTAAAACTTAGCTCAAAAAGGTCCTTTAGGTCACTTTGGGTCAAGTGGACCTAAATGGGTCAATTGGTTTGATTTTGTCTTGATTCAAGTTTAGTTGAACTCATATATGAGCCTAGGATTGAAATATAAATCCAACTACAATCAATTTGGAGTCTAATGGATTTTGGCTCATTTGAAGTTTTCAAGTAAAAAAGGCTAACTTGGGCTTCACTTGGGTTGACTTGAGTTTGGTTTGATAGTTGTAATTTATGTTTATATTTGGCTAAATGATTGAAGGGTGATTGATTCATGAGAAAATCCATTGGTCTTGATTTGGATAGATTTGACCAAGTTCAAGAAATTGGCTAAAAAAAGCTTGAATTAGGTTTTAGTTTAATTTTGGATTTGATATTTGCTATTTGGATTTATATTTTATTTATATTTGGGGATATAAATGATGATATAAATGATTCATGAGAAAATCACTGAGTTTGGAGTGATTTGGAAGCAAATTTGACAAGGATGTAGGTCAAAAGGGCTTAAGGAGGAATTAATTTAGTTTGATTTATTTTGATCATTGAAGGGTGGGTTTCATTTATATTTGAATGTAAATGAAGGAGTATTGTTTATAAAGAAACCAATTGATTTTGGGTTGATTTGGTTTAAGATTTGAGTAAGCTTATGGAGATAGTCCATAGGGATTAAGAGGATTTGGCTTGGTTTGATTTTGTTTGATTTTATTTTAGCTATTTGGATATGGATTTCATTTATATTTGTGAATATAAATTAATGAATAATTAATTTATAAAGAAATCAATTGTTTGGGATAATTTAGGTGGAGATTTGGCTAGGATAGGGGTCAAGACTTAAGAAGGAATTTTGATCTTGATTTTGATTTGAGGTTGAATTATTTGGTTTGGAATTTGAATTTGAATTTGGTAAATGATTGAGAGATTAAATTGGTATTTTAAAAAAATCAATTTAATTGAGATTGATTTGAATTTGGTTAAGGCTAAGTCCGTAAGATGAAATCAAAGGTCTAAGGAAGGATTTTGAATTTAGTCATGGGGTTTTATGGAGAAATCTTGAGCTTGAATTTGATCATGGGATTGTTTATGAGTCTTAAAATTTTGGTTTAGTATGAATTTGAGGTTTGGTTTGAGAAGGAAAGTATGGATTGGGTTTAGGCTATAGGATAGGAAAATCTTCCAAGTCTCAAGGCATAACTATTCCTATGGCTAACCCTTCTAAGTCTCTAGGCTTTGGTTAAGTGTTCACCTAACTAGAAGTGTCTTAAGACTAAGGAGCTCTTAGTGTCTATAAAAGTCCTAGATCTATGATGAGGAGGTTGAGAACTCACTCCAAAAGTGAGATCAACAACGTTGTATCCTAATATGACTTTTTTATTTGTGTTAATTTTTTTTAATTTCTATCCATTTTATCCAGGAGCATAATAGCTATAATATTATGCACACACATAATTATAAAAAAAGAAGGATACATTTTATAGCTAATTTGAATATTACAATTACAAAATAAAGAGAGAAGAAAAAGAAAGAAAAAAGATACAGTGGGAAAAGCTAGTTGTACTTGTCGCCACCTTTCTCTTCCTCTTTCTTTTTCTTTCACACTGAGATTGAAGCCATAGGAAAGGAGAGCTTGTTAGGATGTAAGATTGCAATTTGAAACATGTTGACGGTGTGTTAAATTGGGCCATATAGAAGAATCATCTACTGATCCATATTATGATCAAATTTGTATTCTAACATCTTATGGCTACTCACCACCTCTTCCACAAGTCCGAGACTTGGCTGCCAACCTCTTGAACTTGCTCAAAAAATGACTTAGGAGTCAGGATCTAGATCAGGGAGGACGTGAACTCTCTTCCACTTCAAATATATTCTCAAATTCCTAATTACCCCCTTCATTAGAGGGGGCTTCTGAAGGAGTACCTCCTCATCAGGCCCCCTATCATACCCGCTATGATGCACTAATCATAAATAAGAGAAGGGTGGTCATACGACAATAGTTTCCTTATTACAAATCAATTAAAATGACCTTCAGTCAATCGAGGACTCTAAATAAAAAATTTTAAAATTGTCCTATCCTTGGTAACCTCACTGATCTTACCAGAGGGTATAAGCCTAGCATAAATTTAAAAGTGCTAAGCCTTAAAGGTGGCTGTTATACTGGTGACATGAAAATTGATAATTTTTTTCTCCCATCATTTCTGTTATACGCTTTCATTTTTGTCATAAAGAAAAAGAATGATCTCATCGAAATAAGGATAGTCATTGTAAGAGGAAAGATATTGATCATGCTCAATATTAGGGAGATCATAATATGCATTTATAGAACTACTATGATAACTTACTAGCTTCGCCCTAATGTATGTTTTATTATTATGGTAGTCCCGTGGGTTTGAAAAGAATTATTGCACCACCAAGAGGATGCATGAGTTTTTGTTGTAAAAAAGCTCGAGCCACCTTCGCTCCATGATTATCCCTTCCACACAACCACCGAGATTCTAGAAATCCTTTTTTAAAATTAGGTGCTTGGAGAGCATGCTATCGCTCTCGACATTGGGGAAAAGTGGTTGGCATTGGATGCCCTCTTCTTTCCCATTACTCTTCTAAGAGGCATGATTGATATTGAAATTGAAAAGAAAAAAAAGAGCTAAAAGAGAAAGGAAATTCTTGGGAGAAGGGATCATTAAATGAAAATCCTTAATAACATGGGCCTCTATTTATAAATCAAGACCAAAGATGAGTGACCCAGTAGAGCTATCTCTGTGTTCAACACAACCATAGTGCTACCACACCCACATGTAGCACCGAGGTGTTGGTCACTATCCATATTAGTGGTCAAAAAGATAGTTTTAATTATAATAAATTTCATAACTGACGCACGTGAAAAGAGTGCAGTGCTATAGGACTCTAATCCAGCACTAAGATGCTCATTAAAATAAAGCTATTGTTTCCTCTTAAAACCTGTTGCATGCTTGTCAGAAATTTTGACTAACACCACAGCACTATAAGGCGACACCATAGCATTGTTCAAACTATAAAAAGACCAATAATGTTGGCATCGTAGTGCTACATACATAGCATTGAGGCATTGAGCCTCCTGCTCATCTACCCCCGTGTCATGCCACATAAGCAATGAGCTCCACTATTATAGCGCTATGGCACTGAATTCTAGAATAGTGGCGCTGAATCCTAGTGAGACATTGTGCTGAATCCTAGCATTGAGCCGTTGGGTCTTAAAATGAGAATTTTATGTGCTTTTAATAAAATTCAAATTCTATTCATTTTCTATGCAAACACAACTATGTCTACCTAATATATAGATAACTCATCTATATGGCATTCCAAAAGGATGTATGCTCATCTTTCTATTCATTATTTATGTGAACATCTGTCCGTTCACCATGCAAACACCTTATAATTCGTTCACATGAATAAATTCATATTTGTCCACTTTATGGACCACTCTAATTTTGGCATTCTAAAATGGATGTAAGCTGTGATGAAAATTTTTCATCCTTCATCTAATCTTTCTGAGATGAAAAATAAATAAAGGACAAAAAATAAACAAAATACTTCTTGTGTTAGACACCATGTAGACCTTGTTCTTAGTAGGGTGATCGAGTATGATATTGAGAATGATGTACTATCTCGAGAGAGGTTACCATCTACAATGGGCCTAATCACCTTAATAAGGACTCCTAAGGACTATGGGTCTTTGGATGTACCAGAGATTCTTCCACAACTTTACATGGAAAAGTAAAGCAAGTTTATTTTAAACTAGATTCATTAAGTTTCCTATAGAGGCAAGCCCCCATAGTTAATTACAACCCAAGGACTGATATTCCTTAAGAATACTCTTGATTAAGGTAAATGATTGTTATCTCCAAAGATTTCAAAGATAGGACTATCAATCAATTGATTTATTTTTAGAAGATCAAGTGGGATTGATCAAGAGGAGGGAGTTATTATTGAAATCAAAAGAAGATAAGTAGGAGATGCTTATGGTACTAAGAAATCTAATAAACCCTAAACTATCCTATGGTCGGGCTTTATATTTTTAAAATTGAAGTGATTTATTTGTTTGAGTTGAATTTTTATTAGAAATTTATGGCTTATAATTCCATAACACAAGATCATGGAAATGTCTAAAAGGTGAGAATTTATGCTTGTAGTCATAAAGGGAAGTAGCAACCTCTGAACCTAAATCTAGGGAGCTTTGGTGAGGGCTAAGACACGACCTAAATCTAAAGCAAAATGGCTATTTAGTTTACCTCCACAAGAGAAGATAAACCACCCGACTGTTGGAATTACCACCGCCTGGGGGTGGCCAACTAACACCTCCTATGATTTTAAATACATGTAGACAAGTCTTATGCTTTTGTAAGATAGCTAGGTTGTTATTTATTTAGAAAGATACTAAGTCTTTAAACACACTCCTTAAGAGACTAGATCATGTAGGGCATGATTAATGACTTAAATCTAATGTAAATTTTGTTATATTTTATTTTCATTTTTGGACAATTGATTTGACAGGCTATAGGATTCATATGCCTAATGCATGAGAAATTGGATTATGGGCCAATATCAATGAAAAAGGAGGTGTGTTTTCACCATGACTCTCAAAGGTCAAGCCAAATTCCCTGGCAAAGGTGAAAGCACTCCATAAGAAGAGTGAAATAAGATGCTTTTTATGCATGATATGAAAACATACAACTTCCTGCTAAGGGGTTGCAAAATCTTTTATCTTGTTTATAACCTAGGCTTTAGGTGAGGTTATGAGTTATTTATTTTTAGTTTTGAAATGATTAATTGGATAAAAAATTTATTTTTTTAAGAGCCTAATCGCATCCAGGCCATTCATCAAAGCAATGAAGAAACTAGGAAAACATGCATCTTAATGCACAAGCTAAACAAACATCAAACAATTTATAAAGCTAGCACAAAAGAATAAAAGACGTTTGTGGTCGGGCTCCATCACATAAACCTGAAAACAAATTGGGTAGCCGAGCTCTACCCTTATACAACCCAGATTACAAATGAATTAATTACAATTAAGAAGGAATTCATGTTATGGGGGTCTTCATTCTTCATTTCTTCATTTCTTAATTTCTTTCTTTCTTCTTTCTTCTTTTGGTTAGTTAGAATGTGGTTACTCCGAAGGCTTCACATGGTACATAAGACATAGTCTTATGACCAATGTTCATCCTAATCCCCTATAATAATCATTCCAAATCATAATTGCAAAATTACATGAAAATGATAAAAGTAAAGCTAACTAAAACCTACAAAATAAAGATTAGCTAACAAACCACAATTCAAGCATGTATATGAATAAATTGGACTTAACACCCACATATGGAACCATGTCCAACCTATTTTGGATTATGCTTAGGGTATAAGCAACACAAAGAAAAGCATTTATATTTTTATTACATCGCCCCTTAAGCACAATCCCCTGTAGAAGAAAATGATTAGACTAAGATCATCCTACCATTCAATCTATGCACATACACCTTAACATCCAGACTAAAACATTCACAAAATAAAATCAGGCATCAAACCATGCATCTCCCTAACATAGGACTAGAAATGGTGACTTATTAATGTGTGTGCCATTTAAGGCTTGTGTGGTATGTCTTAGATAAGATTTAAAGTTAGAGTTTTGTAAGTATGAAGGGTTCAACTTAGAGAATGGTTTCATTTAAGTGATTTAGCTGATTTGGTTGATTTTATTTGATGATTTGATTTGGTTTGAATGAACCTACAATTAATTACTAAGCGTTGTAAAGAGAGGAAAAGAGAAGAAAACTTCTCTTTCCTCCCTACCTTAAGTAATTTCTAAGGTAGATTCATTATTAATTTTTATTTAGTGAATGTTTTATTATGTGTTTTGATTAGTCCTAAGTTTAGATTTACCCTAAATCAACCTAATCAAATAAGAAATGCATTTTAGGATTAACTAAAGTGAACTACTATCACAAAACACACAACACTTTATTTCTTTCCAATATGTATAACATGCATATGGATGAATCCTAAGCATATCTATACATGCAAATGCAAATATTTAGCACACCTTAATGATGAATGCTAAGAGATGTTGCTTAAGAAAATTTGGAATGTTTCATGTATGCATGATTTTGTTAAGTAGAAAAGAAAGGGATTCTTTTATCGATTATTCATATGCACATTTACATGTATGAAAGACATAAGTGAGTACGACGCCATTATTTTCTACACCAGGGGTATAAGGTACAAGACCTTCTTAGGGCTACTTAAAGCCTCAAACCCGGATATCAAGACTAATATATACCACTTTTCTTAAATACATGTGTGTATGTACAAAAAGAAATTAATGGAAAAGAGTCATGCAAAAGTTTATGTTTGTTTGTTTAATTTTGGTTATGCAATTTACATGTAAAATGTGAAGATCCTTCTTAAATGATAACATAAGAATGAATAGAATGGATTTAAGCAAGTGTTGTGTCCTTTTCAAATGAACTATACACTTTGCAAATCCTATTCAGAACTATGTTAAAAGAGAAGAGAAGGAAAAGTCACATAATGCACATCTTATATTATACTCACATGCAAGCTTATAAGTAATTATAAGTAGCATACCTTTCATTTGTAATCTTTGATTTATAAGTTTTTAAAATAATTTTAAATTTAATAGTGAAAATAGCCATTCATATTCTTACTTTAGCCAAAACATGCAATTTGACATAAAGGAAACATTTCATTTATTTGATTTTTCAAAAGATATGAATGCATGATTTTCATATGGCACACAACATTTAGCATGCTTGGAAAGAAATAAAATTATGTAAGCATGTAACTTCATTAACCCTAATTAATTCCTAAAGACAATCCTATGAAATAAGATAATTTAAAAAAAATCAAAGTTGTTTAAAGAAATTTTATTTTAATTTTGAGTTTGATTTGATTTTAGGAAATGTGAAAGGTTTGCTGGTCCTAACCCATCTCCCATGTGTGTGTTGTTTTAGTTTAATTTTTAGAACCATTAGGTTGATTTTATGTTTTGTTTAGCTTAAGGTGTAAATTAAGTTCATTAATTACCCTTTACCCACACCTTCTTAACATAATTATTCAAACAATTGTGAGCCAATATATGATATGCAATCACATTGAATTTAAATCAGCAATAAACTTTAAGAAAGAAAGGGGCCTAATGCAATTGGCTCGTAATTGTTGATTAATTAAGCTAAAGGGTTTAATTAAGTACTTTCATAACCTTCCCACACATGTGAGTTGGAAATGATTTCCTTAAAACCCACTTAGGTTATTGAACACCTAAGTATCTACCCAATAAAGGATTGATTAAGTTCAAATTGATTTTTAAAATTTGATTAAGTTAATCAAGTAGGTCATTAGTGGATTAATCCTTAATTAGGTTTGTATTAAAGATGAAATGTGGTTTAGGGAATAGCTTAAGGAAAATATTCCAAAATTATTCCATAAACATCCTAATCACTTGAACAAAGCTTAATTACATTAATTAAATGATTAAACTATTGTTCACATGCTTAATTACCCTTAATTACATTAAGAGAGTGATTAGGGATTCATTACTTGATTTCTCTATTAACCCATTAATAAATTCCAAGAAAATTATGGGAGGCAGAGGTCATCCCACTAAATATACTTGAGAAGTTTGGAATTAATTAATGAAATGATTAAGTAGTAATTAGGGTTATTAAGATTTCAAATAAACCCTAATTAAGGAAAATTCACTAATCAAAATCACTTAGAAACAATTTTATGTTATTCCTCACTAAATTATCTTTAAAATGAGCCCTCATTTATATTTTTTTTGATTTTTTGACATTTAATTATGAATATTTGAAGTTTCAGTGATCAATAAGTCAATTAAATCCCCTAATTATATATCCATCGCACCATGGACCGACATGGCATGTGCGCTTTCCGTGACATGACGAGATTCATTATTTAAGTTATCAAATTGGCTGCAAAGTCAGTCGGCGGCGGTACGCATTTTCTCCTTGGAAATATTGGACGGTCGGGATCAAACCCATGGATCTAAAAGGATTAAAACACATGATCTAATCAGATTAATCAGGACCGTCCATCGAAAACATGTAGGATGGACGGTCCATGATTCATCCCTGCCCTCGTCTGTGGGAGATGGAGGTCATCCATCCTCCATGGGTTGATTCAAGCTCACTTGAGCTCGGATTGAGTAGGGGTTGAACCCACACCACCAAGAGGTAAGAAGAAAGACATCCAATAGTCAAATTCGATTGGGATGAAAATTCCCTTCATAAAAGACCAAAGAAAATTCTCCCTAAGCTTGGTTTTGAGGCATACCTCACTGGAAGCTATCATCGGTGCTCCCAACCATCGAGGTAGCCTCGTCAAGTGAAGAAAAAGTCTTGTTGAAGGTTTGAAGGCTTGAGGTGGAGTGGATCTTCCTATTGGCCAAACTCCTCTTCAAAGGCTTGCAGATTTCATCTAGCTCCTCCTTCTCGTGGCTTGATTACTTGGGGTTTGACTTGGGTGAGCTCGATTGGATCCCCTGATGTTGCTTGCAACATGAATTGGCTTTTGGTGGAGTGATGAGTGAGTTGAAATTTCTTCCTACCTTCCCTATTTTTGGCTTAAGGAAATCGAGAATGGAGAATTGGGAAGAGCTTGGGGATTGCTTGAGAGAGCTTGGGGAGCTTTCCTTAGGTCTCTCTGGCTCAATCGACAATATGTGATTTATAATGAACTTGACCCATTGGTTGCAAGCAATTTGGCTTAGATCAAGATTTGACACATTTTGACTTTTTAGGTCAAGTTGGGTCAACTTGGGTCTAGTGGCCAATTGGGCTAGGTTAGGCTCAAATGTTGACTTGGTCAAGTTCAAACATTGATCATGAATTGGTTTTGATCAATGGTTTCAACCAATTTGGCCTATGGTGGATTTTGGCTAGTTTAAGTTTCATTTGACTTGGTCAAAGACTATGTTTGACTTGGTTTGACCCAATTTGAGTGATTGATCATCTTATGGTGATTTTTGCTCATAATACGAGGCTTAGATGGGCATGGTTCAATCCAATTTGGGTAGGATTAGAATTTGGCTCAAAAAGGTACTTTAGGTCACTTCGGGTCAAGTGAGCCTAAGTGGGTCAATTGACTTGATCAAGGCTTGATTTAAGTTTGGTTGAACTTACATATGGACTTATGATTGAAATATAAATCCACTTGCAAGTGATTTGAAGTTAAATGAGTTTTGATTCATTTAACAATTTCAAGTTCAAAGGATGAACATGAGTTCGATTTGGGTTTGAGTTTTGATTTTAGTTTTGGTTTGATGATTGAAGTTTATGTTTATATTTGGATTGATGATTGAAGGTTTGCTTGAATCATGAAAAAATCAAAAGGTTTGGGTTGATTTGAGGTTGATTTGGCTAAGTTCAAGAATTTGACTTGAAAGAGTTTAGGTTGGATTTTGATTAGTTTTGGATTTGAGTTTTGAATTTGGTTTTGGTTTGAAGTTGATTTGAATTTGTATTTCATTTATATTTGTGAATATAAATGAGAATATAAATGGGTTATGAGAAAATCTTTTGAATTTGAAATGATTTGGATTTGATTTGAGCTAAGTCCATAAGATGAAATCAAAGGGCTTAGGAAAGATTTTTGAATTTAGAATTCAATCATGGATGTCAATCATTTAGAATTGATTCATGATTTGTGAAAATCCATTAGAATTGATTTAAGGTTTGAGATAATTAATTAAGTTGGAATTGATTTAAATTTGAAATTGATTTGGAGTTGATTTGAATTTGAAGTTGATTTGGATTTGGAATTGGTTTAAATTTGTTTTGATTTGAGAAAATCAATTAAGTTGGAATTGATTTGAGTTTGAAGTTAGTTTGATTTGAAGTGAAGGTGCTTTATGTAAGGCTTCCCTAATACCCCAAATTCCCTATTCACTAAGTCTCTTGGATATCTGTCAGTCTAAGACTAAGAGGAACAGTATCTAATAGGTGGTGGTCAGGGGTACACACTTATTGGTGTTGACCGAGATGATCAACAACACCGAACGATCACAAGCACTAACAGAAATGATCTACTCCTAACCCAAGGTGTAGAAGGAATCAAGAGCTTAGTGCAATGTGACTCTTCTCATGTCAAAGACATAAGAGAGTGAAGGAGGAATCTACTAGGGATAGAGTATGTGAACCTTCCACTAGGGAAACAAGTTCAAGTCATCCATAAGGGGATGAGAGGTTTAATTTGATTTGAGTCTCACTAGGGAGAAATTGATTTGATTTGTTGATTTAGGATTTGGTGTTCCACTAGGGATGAAAAAAGTGAACTCTTCACTAGGGGAGCAAGTTCAAGTCATCTGCTAGGGAAAAGTGGTTGTGAAATCGCCAAGGGATTAGAATTTGAGGTCCGTTGAGGGAACTAGAAAGATTTGCATCTCACTAAGGAGAAGCTGATTGATTTGATTGATTGGATTATTTTGATTGTTTGATTATTTGGTTTGTTTGATTTGATTATTTTGTTTGACTCCACTTGGGGAGGTTGATTGGATTTGTTTTGTTTGTTTAGTTTGACTCCACTAAGGGAGGAGGGTTGAATTTATTTCAAATTTTTAAATTTTTTGGATTTTGAGATGGACCTTGTCGGTTTACGATGGATTGCACTTATTAGGGGCCATGTTGGCCTAGGCCTAACTCAGATTTATCAATCTAAAGGGGTAGTCTACCAAACACATAGTAGGACTAGCCAACCAAAGGGATTGCCTTTCAGTGTGCAGCAACTATACTAGGAAGAAAGTGTAGTAGACTTACATCCTCTAAAGTAGGGATCAATTGTTGGGGTGATCCATTGGCAAGACAATGGATTGAACCCAACCTACTACAGATTATTGAGTGAATGTTGCGGGGGACTTAAATCAGCTCAAAGATAGTCAAAGATTAATTTTATTTTTTAATTATTTTTGATGGATTCCATTGGTTTGCAATGGACTACACTGAGTAGGGGCCATGAGCCTTGGGCTAACTGATTTACCAATCCAAAAGGGTAGTCTACCAACCACATAGTATGACTATCCGACCAAAGGGGTTGCCTTTCGATTTACAATGATCAAGTTTAAGAAGAAAGCACAGGGACTCACGCCTTCCAAAATAAGGAACCATTGGGGTGATTAGTTGCTTGCGTGACAAAGCGAACCCTGGGACTTAAATCAGCTCAAAGATAGTTAAGATTAATTTTATTTTTTAATTATTTTTGATGAATCCCATCAATTTGCGATGGACTATACTAAGTTGGGGCCATGGGCCTTGGTCTAACGCAGATTTACCAATCCAATGGGGTAGTCTACCAACCACATAGTAGGACTATCCAACCAAAGGGGTGTCTTTCGGTTTGCAATGATCAAGTTTAAGAAGACATGGACTCACATCTTCCAAAATAAGGTACC